>CAUYRH010046149.1:0-16647 GCA_963574655.1 Perodicticus potto
TGAGATGTTAATCACAATGTGATACAGCTGTACAAGGTGGGAGCTGGAGGCCGCTGCTGATTACTCAGACCCTGCAGGTTTGGGTGCCCAAATAACTCCTCAACCCACTCAAAAAACACTCCAAGCCATACACCTTGGCCAAGCAGAAGCTTTCCAGGGACAGCACTTATCCCTGGGATCTCTCCTGGTGTGGCTGCCTACTTATCCAGTGCGCCAAGTCCAGTCTCCACCTATGTCCCTGAGAGCCACGGCTGTCAATCTGCCAAACACCCAGATCTCCGCACTTCCCCAGTAGCACAGTCCCCGCCTTGGGCAGCTCAGTCAACAGATCACTCGCCCCAGGTCTCCCGGCGATTCCTGGTGCTGCAACACGCAGGGGCAGCCCACAGCTGAACGATATCAACTGCTTTCCAGCTCAGCGGCTCAGTCTGGGGCCTCGGACAACAACACCCAAAGTCATCCGCACACTGGCCCAAGATCTCCCAAGGCAGTTCAATTGAGTGTCCAAGTTCAAAAAAAACCCAAAACAGCCCCCAGGTAAGGCTTTTCCTGCGTGCAAGCTAGCCGTTGCTGTAATTACAGCTGCAGGCAGCCTCCGACCAAACAAACGTGCCCACCACTTGCCAGTTTTCCACCGCTTCGGTCCTCCTATTGGGGTCCAAAAGTCTCTCACTGACCTCCTGTGTCACCAAAGGGAAGCCTCTGGGCCGAACCCACCGGCCAGAGATGCCTGGGGTCCTCTCTCCCCACTCTCGCTGCACAGAAGCGGCTACTCGGCCGCCATCTTTTTTCCCCATTTTTACGTTTTTAAATGTTATAAATTAGTAGTCAAGATTCAAAAGTCAGGTTGTTTTACACAAAAATCCTAGTTTCTGGCTTCTCTTAAGAAATCCATAGGTTGGGAGGCTTGACCCAACTCCCACAAAGCCACAAGTGGTGGGAGCTGAGCAGCAGCTGCCTGCATGAATGAAGCCAGAGCCAGAGTTTTCATTTACCTTGGCCTTGCCACTCCTTACTGACTCCTGACCGAGCATCAGGTTCCATTTGTCATGGCTCGTGTTTAGTGTTTTTGATGCTTAAAGTAGAGCAAAGAAGAACGTGAAGTATTTCTTTTTATTTCTTTCTTTCTTTTTTTTTTTTTTTTTGAGGCAGAGTCCCACTATGTAGCCCTCAGTAGAGGGCGGTGGCATCACAACTCATGGCAACCTCACACTCTTGGGCTCAAGCGATGCTCTTGCTTCAGCATCCCAAGTAGCTGGGACTACAGGTGCCTGCCATAATGCCCAGCCTGTGAAGTATTTCTTTCTTTTTTTTTTTTTTTTGTAGAGACAGAGTCTCACTCTGTCACCTTCCATAGAGTGCTGTGGAGTCACAGCTCACAGCAACCTCCAGCTCTTGGGCTTAGGCGATTCTCTTGCCTCAGCCTCCCAAGTAGCTGGGACCACAGGCGCCCGCCACAGCACCCGGCTAATTTTTGATGCAGTTCGGCTGGGGCCGGGTTTGAACCCGCAGCCCTCGGTATATGGGGCCGGTGCCCTATTCGCTGAGCCACAGGCACCGCCCTGAAGTATTTCTTGAACCTATAACTCTGTCAAAGCAGGGTTTCTCTATCTGGCATTTCCTATTCATGCCATTGGACCGGCTGTGTTCCCATGGTTATTTTATTTTTATTTTTATTTTTTTTGAGACAGAGCCTCAAGCTGTCACCCTGGATAGAATGCTGTGGCATCACAGCTCAGAGCAACCTCTAATTCCTGGGCTCAAGCAAGTCTCTTGCCTCTGCCTCCCAAGTAGCTGGGACTACAGGCGCCTGCCACAACACCCGGCCAGTTTTTGGTTGCAGCTGTTATTGTTTGGCGGGCCCGGGCTGGATTCGAACCTGACAGCTCAGGTGTACGTGGCTGGTGCTTTAGCCCGTTGAGCCACAGGCGCCGAGCCTCCCATGGTTATTTTAATTTGCAAACTGTGGCCTACAGCATTCAGGTTTTCTGGAATCAGAGAGAAAGGATGGCAGATAGATAGTACATATGTGAACTGGTGGCAAGAGAAAAGTAAAAGCAGGTTTTATTTTTAGCTCTTTGCTGTGTCACATTTTATCGTTTTCAGAGTACTATCTTGTCCAGTGTGCTAAGTCCAGTCTCTAAAGCAATAAATTTATTTTTTAAGCAATAAATTTTTTTTAAAGCCCTTTGTAACTGCCTGGGGAAGAAAGCAACTGATAGAAGAGGCAGTCAGGACTGAGTCTTTCATTCCAAACAAAGTGATACATCAGCTGTGCCACAGTCCTGCTCTCAACTGACTGGCAAGAGGAAGGTCCCAGAATTCTCTATAGTCCTCCTTGGGGATCCCAAGGCTTTCTTAGCCATCCTAGACTCAGCCAGGAGGGCCTCATCACATTTTTGAACTGGAAGAGATCTTAGCTTTCGTAACCTTTTGTGTCTGGGGACAAAGACCAGGGAAGGTCCAGCAATCTGTCCAAGGTCACATATACACACATAACAGGGTTCTTTTTTTTTTTTTTGAGACAGTCTCATTATGTAGCCCTTCGGTATAGTGCTGTGGCATCACAGCTCACAGCAAGCTCTAACTCTTGGGCTCCAGTGATTCTCTGGCCTCAGCCTCCAAGTAACTGGGACTACAGGTGCCCGCCACAACGCCTAGCTATTTTTTGTTGCAGTTGTCATTTAGCTGGCCTGGACTGGATTCGAACTCTCCAGCCTTGGTGCTTGTGGCTGGCGCCATAACCACTGTGCTACGGGTGCCGAGCCCATAACAGGGTTCTTATTGCTGTCTCTGCTACATCCCTCCTGAATTCTTCGCCAGTGTTCTCCAGGGTTCTGGAGGCATCTGCCCACCTGCTGTGATAACACCTATGGACTGAACTGGGTTGGGACAGATTGGTCAAGTGTCGGGAAAGCCCAGGTACCAGATGAGTCTGACAAAACCGCCACATTAAAGACCAAGGCAATAGAGAAACCAGCCAGAGATGACAGTCCCAAAGCAAACAAAACCAAAACTAGTATCTTTGCTGTCTTTGGGTGCACCATGAACAGAAGGGGACTAGGCCAGGAACAATTGGAGTTAGATTTGTTGCCAGAGGGGACTACCTCTCTGTAGTCCCAAACTGTACAGAATCCCTCACCTGTCATCTGTGACTCCATCTGTGGTCAAAGTCCAGCTTTATCTGTGAAGGAAGCCAGTAGCCATGTGGACCCTGTCTTGCTTCTGGTCGGGGTAGCACTTCACCTCATCAGAGGAGTAAGCAGCAAGAGCTTATGTTCTCTGTTGGCCTTTGTTTCCTTGCCTTGTTTGCCCATCTCAGCCCTGTGTCTGTCCTACCTTAGGAAGAAACCAGACTTGTCAATCTGGAGAAACTTATTTTTTTTTTTTAAAACAGTCTCACTTTATTGCTCTTGGTAGAATGCCGTGATGTCACAGCTCACAGCAACTTCCAGCTCTTGGGCTTTGGCGATTCTCTTGCCTCAGCCTCCTGAGTAGCTGGGATTACAGGTGCCCACCACAACACCTGGCTATTTTTTGTTGCAGTTTGGCCGGGGCCGAGTTCAAACCCACCACTCAGTATATGGGACCGGCGCCCTACTCACTGAGCCACAGGTGCTGCCCTAACCTGGAGAAACTTCTAAGACAGGTAGAAAATTTGGAGATTAGGCACTGTTCAGATAAAGTAATGGACAAGCTGAATTCTGACCTCATCTTCAAATCTCATGTTAGGGCTCCACGATCCTAAGCTTTCTTAGGCAGATTAATTTGTGTCTACCTTGTCAGAAGGGGGACTTGGGATGAATAGAGGCACCCAACTGGCAATAGGAGCTACCTACTTTTTATTTCCAGTGTACAACTGCATCCCCACCTCTAGGCTCTCAGTGCTGCCTGGGAAAGCCCATTTTTGCCCATACTTAAAGCCAATCCAGACCCTGCCAACTTGCTGATTAAAGGTGACATAATTACTACTTAAGAGATCTCTGAGTGCTTTGAAGTTTACACAACTTGCTTAGGGCCCAGAAACCAGACCCAGCTTCTCCGCGTCCTGCTTCCATGACCCAGCTTTCCACCATTTCATCAATTTTTTAGTGTCATGAACCCCCTAAGCTTCAGCCCCACTCCATTTTCAGCTCCTCACTTTCATTAGAGGTGGAGTTCCCTTTTTTCTCTGCTACCACAGGTCATTAAAGCAGTGCAGTAGGAGCAGTTTAAACTGGGAAGAGTTTTCTCATGGCTGCATTACAGAAAAGCCTCACCCTGAGGGCCAGAGTGAGATGTGAAGGTCATGGCCATGTGGCCTATCCCTGGTTTGTTTGTGACATTTAAAATGAAGGTAGAGGGCTGGGCACAGTGGCTCACGCGTGTAATCCTAGCGCTCTGGGAGGCTGAAGCTGGTGGATTGCCTGACCTTACAAGTTTAAGACCAGTCTGAGCCAGAGTGAGACCCTGTCTCTAAAAATAGCCAGGGGTTGTGGTGGGTGCCTGTAGTCCATCCCAGCTACTTGGAAGGCTGAGGCAAGAGAATTGCTTGAGCCCAAGAGTTTGAGTTTGCTGTGAGCTGTGATGCTACAGCACTCTACTAGGGCGACAAAGTGAGACGCTATCTCAAAAAAGAAGGTAGAGGGCTGGTATGGTGTCTCACACTTGTAATCCTAGCACTTTGGGAGGCTGAGGCGGGTGGATTGTTTGAGACCAGCCTGAGCAAGAGTGAGACCCCTTATCTACTAAAAATAGAAAAATTAATAAGGTGTAGTGGTGTACCTCTAGTCCTAGCTACTTGGGAGGCTGAAGCAGGAGGAGCGCATGAGCTCAGGAGTTTGAAGCTGCAGTGAGTTATGATGATGCCACTGCACTCTAACTCAGGACAACAAAAGTGAGACTCTGTCTCAAAACAAACAAACAAAAAAACAAAAAAATAAAATGACTGTAGGTATTAATCTGAGTTCTGAAGACCCCTAAAATTCCTTGGAATATTTGTGTATGTGTTTTTCTAGAAATAGGACATACAAAGAGGTTTGTGACTTAAGCTAAAAACCTACTCTAGGTCAGTATTTCCAAAGTAAGGCCTCCTTGCCACAGAATCACGTGGGGTCTCCTAAAAATGTGTGGCTATCCCCCGGGCCCTGCTTCTTACCTATTGAATCCGAATCTCAGGGTTGGAATTTTATGCCTGTGAAAGTTTGAGAGAAGCACTGATCTGAACCTTTTATTTTTTGAGACCGAGTCTCAAGCTTTCACCCTGGGCAGAGTGCTGTGGTGTCATAGCTCAAGTGATCCTCTTGCTTTAATAGAGTCTGGGGTCTTGCTTTTGTTCAGGCTGGTCTTGAACTTGTGAGCTTAAGCAATCCACCCGACTCGGTGTCCCAGAGTGCTAGGATTACAGGCATGAGCCACTGTGCCCGGCCTTTTTTTTTTTTGGAGACAAATTACAAATTTTGCTCTGTCACCTTGGGTAGAATGCAGTGGTGTCACCATAGCTCACTGCAATCTCAAACTTCTGGGCTCAAGCAATCCTCCCACACAGCTAGGACTACAGGTGCACACTAGTTTTTCTAATTTTTGTAGAAATGAGTTCTTGCTCTTGCCTTTGCTCAAACTAGTCTTGAACCCCTCAGCTCAAGTGATCCTCCTGACTCAGACTCCCAGAGTTCTAGGATGACTGACATGAGCCGTGCCCAGCCCAATATGTTATTTTCTAGTTGCTTACAAGTACTATCTGGTCCTAGGGCCTGTCCTAAATGTCAGGCCACAGGTTGACCCACCCCCACACAAAGACTTCCATTTCCTTTGTTCTTCCCAAAGGGCTCTGTCCCATGGTTGGTCTCCTGGGTACGTGGAATCATGTTGAATATACAGAGTATCTAATCTAGCATCCGACAGAAAGCTTTTATAGGGCTTCTGCTTTGCATGCAGGAAGGCAGCGTTCATGCAGAAGTTCCTCTCACACCAAGAATCTTTGTGAGGGCTCTCCCTAGCCTGGGCCCTGCAGTGTTGGCCATGTTGGTTGGACCATAGCCTTGGCTGTACACCAAATGACTCTGTGCTGCTGCGCACCAGGGATGATGCTGTGGACAAAGTGCCACTCAACTCAGGACATGTACAGAGCTCCTCTTCACCACGGATGCAATGGGAGAACAAGGCTGGTAGACTTCCAAATTTCTTCTACCTTTAATTAAGTGGTTCTGGGTCAAGTTGTAACCCTATCAAAGGCTATCCTGACTCAGAGCCTCTCACTACTGCGAGGGTATGGCTGGCAGAGGTTGGGTGCCTGCTGACATCCCTTTATATAGACAGAACTGTGGTGCCTAGAGGCTGGCTGTAAGTCTGTCACTTTCATTCTAGTCACTAGTGAATTTCCACATGGAAATGCTGATGCTAGAGCAGCAATGAAATCCTGGTCCAATTTCTGCCATACTTGTTTGGTGCTTGTGGCTCCTGGTAGGAAGAGTACAGGCAATGGACCTTCTCAGGGCTGTGGCTTGAGGCCTTGCCACACATTTTGTAAGGTGTGGCTCCTCACCTGTATGAATTTTCTGGTGAGAAGCAGAGAAAAGTGAGGTCAGAGAAAAGTGGGGGTTTTTTGGGTTTTTTTGTTTGTTTTGAGACAGAGCCTCATTATGCTGCCCTCCATAGAGTGCTGTGGTGTCATAGCCCACAGCAACCTCAAACTCTTGGGCTTACGCAATTCTCTTGCCTCAGCCTCCCAAGTAGCTGGGAATACAGGCGCCTGCCACAATGCCTGGCTATTTTTTGGTTGCAGTTGCCATTGTCGTTTAGCTGGCCTGGGCTGGGTTCGAACCTGACAGCCTTGGTATATGTGGCCTACACCGTAACAACTGTGCTACCAGTACCAAGCCAGAGAGAAAAGTGTTTGGGGAGGATCTTTTGTTTCTCTCTCTCTCTCTCCCTTTTTTTTTTTTTTTTTTCCTGTTTTTGGCTGGGGCCGGTTTGAACCTGCCACCTCCAGTATATGGGGCCGACACCCTACTCCTTTGAGCTACAGGCGCTGCCCTCTCTCTCTTTATTTTTTTTTAGAGACAGAGTCTCATTTTATCGCCCTCTATAGAATGCTGTGGTGTCACATCTCACAGCAACCTCCAGCTCCTGGGCTTAGGCGATTCTCTTGCCTCAGCCTCATGAGTAGCTGGGACTACAGGCGCCTGCCGGAATGCCCGGCTATTTTTTTCGTTGCAGTTCGGCAGGGGCTGGGTTTGAACCCTCCACCCTCAGTATATGGGCCTGGCACCCTACCCACTGAGCAACAGGCACTGCCTAGAACTTTTGTTTCTCATCTGCGAATGTTGTAGGCATGACCAGGGAGTGCCCCATGTCTAGCTCTTCCCACATTCAGTGCTGCACTTGTAAGGTGTTCTGTCAGTATGGGCTCTCTAGTGCTGGACTACATAAGCCACTCTTTGAGAAGGTTTCAGGAAAAATAGACATTGAGATGAGAGAGATGCATGGAGCTTGAAGCTGTTCCTCTGGAAGGCAGAAAGGTACCCCCAAATCATTTGTGGGATGACATCTGTGATTCTATTTGTGGAATCCAGCCTTTATTGGGAGTGTTTTTCTCCAGCCTTTTACCATGTGGCATTCTCCAAATTCTTGTTCTTATCTCTTGAGAATAGAAGATGCCATTTTCCCTCCCACCCAGTTTCTTCCCTTTCTAGGCACCAAGAACACGTGCAATCCATGGCTGCTGCATCACTCACACAGGAAAATTCGGCTCACTGTCAAGAAGGTTATCTAGCTTGTTTCAACACGGAGAGTAAAAGTAAAAGGACAAGAATTGGATGGTATTGGCGGCGCCCATAGCTCAGTTGACAGGGCACCAGTCACATACACCAAGGGTGGCAGGTTCGAGCCGGGCCCAGGCCTGCTAAACAACAACTGCAACCCAAAAATAGCCAGGCATTGTGGCGGGCGCCTGTAGTCCCAGCTACTGGGAAGCTGAGGCAAGAGAATCACTTAAGCCCAAGAGTTTGAGATTGCTGCGAGCTGTGACACCACAGCACTCTACCCAGGGCGACAGCTTGAGACTGTCTCAAAAAAAAAAAAGGGATGGCATTAAGTTGTCTTTGCAGAGTCATTTTCTCAATTCAAAGCTGCACCTGGGGCAGTGTTTCTCAGGTTCCCTTCCTCTGCAAGCCTCAACTTAAGTTAGCTATGCCCGAAGAGTTCTTAGATGCCTTAAGGCTAGATGGTTCGCTCTCTGTCCAATTCCCCTCCTGAACTCTTCTCAACTCTTCCCTCATCAGAAGGAATCCTGCCTTCCTACAAGAAAATAGAGAAACCACGGACTAAGGCTCGCAGGGATTGAGTTAAACTCAGGTTTGGGAGAAGGTGGAGGGAAGATGCAGCGTAATAGAAAAGAAAGAGGCGTCTCTCCTCGGGAGGATCCCTGGACTGGCTCTTCCAGCAGTTGGATCTGTGGGAAGCGGAAAGTACGAGGAAGGGGTGTTAAGGAAGAGTGGAGGAGGAGGGTGTCGGTCCAAAGCTCTCTTGGCTTTCATTCTTAAGAAAGATAAAACATAACAGAGGGTGAATAGGGGTGGAAAATTTTGAAAGTACAGTCCCGGCTTGAGGGGAGACAGGCACTTCCCTCCCACTCATTCCTGCAGGCACTTCTGGCACACAGGGGAGGTGGAACCGGCTTGAGCGTCTCCAGCCAATCAGAAAGGTGGCCCTCGTTCCCTGGCGACCATTAACGCCTAGAAGCCCGTAAAGTTGGACTAGGCGGGGCGGCGAGAGCACGAGCTCCATCGGCCAATCGTTGAGTTCCCTGGGAGATGGGGCGGTGCCTCTGGAAATATGAGGCGGGGCTGTCACCTTGGCGACAGTCTTAGTCCTCCCCGAGGGGGGGTGGGGAGGATTAGGGAGAGCAGGGAAGGGAGGGGGCCAAAAGGGGTGGGCACGGGTACCCCGTTGTGGGAGCCTGGAGTTCAAGGAGGGGGTTCAGGCTTAAGAATCTCGATGAGGCCAAGGGGGAGTCCGTCCAGTTTCCCGAGGCGCGGCCAGAGCTGACCCGGAGGCGCGGGAGGGGAGAGGATCTAGACCCTGCCTCCGCTGGCGCCGGGAAGCGTCGCTCCTTCTCGCTGACCTTGGTCTCGCTTGTCGCCTCGCCCTTGGCCACACAGGCTGACGGACGTAGAGCTCGGGAAACGGACAGACAGGCCCCTGGACTGACGGAGACCTAGAACATAGGCATACACACTGCCCCAGCCCCTCCTGCAGTCTCTAGGGCGCCTGGTCCTCCCCCCAGTGCCGGGGCCATCCAGCCCAGGGTTAATGCCAACGAGTTTCCACCTCCAGCGGCTCCTAGAGCGGCCGCGGCTCTAGCCAGCGGGGGGAACTGGCCGCGGACGGACACTTCCTGTGCGGGGGGCGGGGAGTTGGACAGCCGCAACCCGGCCGGGGGGCCAGTCGGTGGGGTCTTGGGCGGGGAGCGGTGTCTTGGGGTGGCAAGGCGAGTCGTGAAGCCCCTCATCTCCGAGGCCACGACGTGTAGGGGCCCGTGAGGGCCACAGGGCAAACCGAGACCTTGGAAAGGGGGCGGGGCCGCGGGTAGGGGAGGGGCTCGGCGGGCCGGAGAGGCCCGGGGTCAAGACGTCCGGCCTCACCGGCCGGGGCTGGGCAGCCGCGTCCCTTTGGTGGTGTTGAGCGGGAGGTAGCGCGGGCCTGGGTCTCAGGTCAATCGTGCCAGGTCGCAGGATCGTCCACTATCTCCGCCTCCGCTGCCCTGAAAGCCTGCGGGGATGGAGCAGGAGGCGTCGCCGTGGGTCCTGAAGCCCCAGGATATGCAGAGTCCTGACGAAATGGGAAGCCCTGAAAGGTCCCTCAAAGGTGAGGAGGGACCGCCCCTCCTAGGAGTGAACCTTGGAGTGGGAGAAGGGACTTTGGTTCTTGGGAAGGAAAGAGAACCTGGGGCTTGGACATCTGGGACTTGAAGGAGGTGGGGGCCAAGGACTGGTGTTCTGAGTCGGCTAAGGTGGGCGTGGGAATTCAGCACCTGTTCAAGGGCTAGCGACCCTGCATAAGGAAGGGGGGAGGTTTGAAGAAGCTAATGAACCAAATGATTTTCCAGGGCCCCCACAACCTGCGTTTCTGTAACTCTCTGATCCTGCAGGCAACGTGAGTGAGAATGAGGAAGAGGAAATTTCCCAGCAAGAAGGCGCTGGGGACTATGAAGTTGAAGAGATACCATTTGGACTTGAACCCCAAAGCCCTGGGTTTGAGCCACAAAGCCCAGAGTTTGAACCCCAAAGCCCCAGGTTTGAGCCTGAAAGTCCGGGGTTTGAGTCCCGAAGCCCTGGGCTTGTGCCCCCAAGCCCTGAATTTGCACCCAGAAGCCCTGATTCAGATTCTCAGAGCCCTGAGTTTGAATCCCAGAGCCCTAGGTATGAACCCCAAAGCCCTGGCTATGAACCCAAGAGCCCTGGATATGAACCTCGGAGCCCTGGGTATGAACCCAAGAGCCCTGGATATGAATCTCAGAGCTCTAGGTATGAATCCCAGAGCCCAGGGTTTGAATCACAGAATCCTGAGTTCAAAACCCAAAGCTCTAAATTTGAAGCTCAAAGTTCCAAATTCCAGGAAGGTGCAGAGATGCTTCTGAATCCTGAGGAAAAGAATTCCTTGAACATCCCTTTAGGAGTTCACCCCCTGGACTCCTTCACTCAGGAGTTTGGGGAGCAGCCCACAGGGGGCCTACCCATAGGGCCACCTTTTGAGATGCCCACAGGAGCCCTGCTGGCTACACCCCAGTTTGAGATGCTTCAGAATCCCCTGGGTCTGACAGGAGCCCTTCGGGGTCCAGGCCGAAGGGGTGGCCGGGCCAGGGGTGGGCAGGGCCCTCGGCCTAACATATGTGGTATCTGTGGGAAGAGCTTTGGGCGAGGCTCCACCCTGATCCAGCACCAGCGCATCCATACTGGTGAGAAGCCCTATAAATGTGAGGTCTGTAGCAAGGCCTTCTCCCAGAGCTCTGACCTCATCAAACACCAGCGCACACACACAGGTGAGCGGCCCTACAAATGTCCCCGCTGCGGCAAGGCCTTTGCTGACAGCTCTTACCTGCTTCGCCACCAGCGCACCCACTCTGGCCAGAAGCCCTACAAGTGTCCACACTGTGGCAAGGCCTTTGGGGACAGCTCCTACCTCCTGCGGCACCAGCGCACCCACAGCCATGAGCGACCCTACAGCTGCACTGAGTGCGGCAAGTGCTACAGCCAGAACTCGTCCCTGCGCAGCCATCAGAGGGTGCATACCGGCCAAAGGCCCTTCAGTTGTGGCATCTGCGGCAAGAGCTTCTCCCAGCGGTCAGCACTTATCCCTCATGCCCGCAGCCATGCCCGTGAGAAGCCCTTCAAGTGCCCTGAGTGTGGCAAGCGCTTTGGCCAGAGCTCTGTGCTGGCCATCCACGCACGCACCCATCTGCCAGGCCGCACTTACAGCTGCCCTGACTGTGGCAAGACCTTCAATCGCTCCTCCACGCTGATTCAGCACCAGCGCTCCCATACGGGCGAACGGCCTTACAGGTGTGCCGTATGTGGCAAGGGCTTCTGCCGCTCTTCCACGCTGCTGCAGCATCACCGTGTCCACAGCGGTGAGCGGCCCTACAAGTGTGATGACTGTGGAAAGGCCTTCTCGCAGAGTTCTGACCTCATCCGCCACCAGCGGACCCATGCAGCCGGCAGGCGCTGACCTGGGGCCCCAGCATGGGTGGGATGTGCAGGCAGAAGAGAAGGGGACAGGGAGCTAGGGATAGAGGATAGTGGAAGAGCTGGAGGAGAATGGAAGCTTGAGGATTCTGGGAAAAGAGGGCCAGAGTGGAGGAAGTGACATGCCCTGGAGACTTACAGGAAATGGGCTACGATTTGGGGTTGGAGGGAAGCCAGACAGGCACAGGAGGCTCAGAGAGAAGTCAGCAGAGAGCTGGCAGCATGCTCTTTGTTGGGTGGGTGCCTGGCCTGCTAGAGTGGGGGGGGTGGGAGAGGGAGGGTTACTTAGAGTGGGGTAGCTTAGACTGGTAGCTGCTGAGACCCTCATGTGAGTCAGGAGCGGGTAAGAGGGTAGGTGGGGTGGGGAGTGGGGCCCTGGGGTAGGCCTGTGCCTTTGGGTGCACACCCCAGCTTCCCGTGTCTTTCTCAGGCTTTGGAGCCCCTGAGTTTGAGTTCAATAAAAACCTTTATGTGATAAGAGACTCGTCCTTAAAATGTTTGCATGGACAGTACCCTAGGCAGCAGGAGACATCCTAACTGTGAACAACCAGTGATGCCCCAGGGCATTGTCTGGGAAGTGCTTTTTGTTGTTGTTGGAGATGATGTCACATTATGCTGCTCTTCTCACAGAACTGCACTCAGCCAGAAGTGTTTTTATATTCAAGTGTTTCACTGGAATCTTAAAATCTGAGGCTTAGAAGGCATGATTTGCCCATATCTGCCCAAGTTCATGTCCCATGCTTTGAATGCTACACAAACTCAGATGGAGCCCAGTGTGGGAGGTGTGAGAAAACCCTCAACTTTGCAGAGATCCTGCTTCCTGAACACAGAGGGTCTGTCCTTGGTCCAGAAAACAGACCATGATTCTTATATCCAGGCATGGAGCTTGTTTTCCATCTGGCTTATACCACCCAGCTTCCCGCCTCAGCTGGAATCTCTAGCTATCACCTTGTTCAGATCCTGAGTTGTGCCAGAGGCACAGTGGGTGTGTACAGTTCAGCCACACCCATAGCAGGGTACATATTTGTCCAGGCATGGGGATTACACAATTGCTCTAGCCCCTAAAACCCTCCCCCAGATTGGTCCTGATCTTAATAGCTGTTTTCTTTTTAGGATCCATGTACGTGTTGGTAGGACCACCTTGCCCCATCCCATCTTAATCTTGCTTTCCTTTCTTATCCAAGCCCCAGCCTTCTTAACACTTGGTCCCTCAGGAGTGGATGGGGAGTTAGTGTCACCAGTGAGTCTGGGGGATTGTGGAGTGTGGCCTGTTGCCACCTTAGGTGAGGAGGACAGGCCATCCCCTGGAGCCAGGCACATTGTGAGGTGAGTGCCTAGTCAGGGCCTGACAATGCCTTGTGAAAGTGTATTCATTCTATTTCACAGATATGGAAATGGAGCTCATAGAGCTACACCACTCACTTGAAGTCACTCTATGGCTAAGAGGCAGATGTGACATTCAGATCATATCTATGGGGCTCCACCCCCCTTCTCCCCAGCAGTTTGTTTCTTGGGTCTCTGGATTCTGATATCATGTTCTACCCTGTCCATCCTCAGGGTCTTAAAACTTGTAAAGAGCAATCACCTCTCTGAGCACTTTTCAGTGCAACCTCTCTTGATCTGTAAGCTCTGAAAGGGGCTTAAGGGATCACATAACCAATTTAGTTGGTTTAGTGGTTTTCTTTCTTTCTTTTTTTTTTTTTTTTAGAAATAGAGTCTCACTTCATCACCCTTGGTAGAGTGCCAGCTCACAGCAAACTTCAGCTCCTGGGCTTAGGCCATTCTCTTGTCTCAACCTCGCGAGTAACTGGGACTACAGGCGCCCGCCACAATGCCCAGTTATTTTTTTGTTGCAGTTCTGCCAGGGCCAGGTTTGAACCTGCCACTCTTGGTATATGGGGCCGGCACCCTACTCACTGAGCCACAGGCGCCGCCCTGGTTTAGTGGTTTTCAAACGTCAAATTATTTTTGGAAGCAGAACTTTTTTTTTTTTTTTTGAGACAGAGTCTCACTATGTTGCCCTAGGTAGAGTGCTGTAGTGTTACAGCTCACAGCAACCTAAACTCTTGGGCTTAAGCAATTCTCTTGCCTCAGCATCCTGAGTAGCTGGGACTACAGGTGCGCACCACAACACCTGGCTATTTTTTGGTTGTAGTTGTCGTTGTTTAGCAGGCCCTGGCTGGGCTCGAACTCGCCACCTTCAGTGTATGTAGCCGGTGTACTACTCACTGAGCTACAGGCGCTGAGCCGCAGAACATTAGTTTTCAAGTGAAATCTTGTAACCTTTTAAAGATCTCTGTAAAATTTATGCAGATTTTTCTACAGACACTTTACCATACATAATTTCAAATGTTATAATACCCCAACTCTTACATTTAATATACTTTCTTCACATATATATAACTGTATATGTTGAATATATATGCAGTTAACTATATGCTGTTGACTACCTGACATGATATACATATAGATATACATATAGATACTTAAACAATCATTTTAATTCCATTTAATTTTCATATTTTGGAGTCGATAATTTTTTTCAGCTCCCAAATATGTCTGTAGGCCCTTGAAAGCTGAGAAGGGCCCAGTGCCTGTGGTGCTTAATTGATAAAGTGGCCCGTGTATGCACAAAACCTCAGGATACCAAACCAGAGCCAGTGAGAGGGGGGACTCAGCTGCTCAGACTCACCTTTGTCTTCTATGATCTCCTAGATACCTCTGGGGCGAAGTGGAGTAGACCAGACCCTGAATGGGATGTATCTCCCCCAAGATCACGCAAAAAGCTCATAGAAGACAACACAATGGCACATATTTGTGTAAATTTTTTTAAAAGGCTCATGGAAGAGCTATATCTCTAAAATACCTCTCTTGACATATGGTCCAGCATGCTGCTTCTGCCACACCAACCTGCCAAAGAAACCATTTTTTTTCCACTGTTTTTTTTCTTTTCTTTTCTTTTCTTTTTTTTGAGACAGAGTCTTACTTTGTCACCCTTAGTAGAGTGCTGTGGCATTATAGCTCACAGCAACCTCCAATTCAGGCTCAAAGGATCCCCTTGCCTCATCCTCCAGAGTAGCTAGGACTACAGGTGCCCACCACAATGCCTGGCTATTTTTTAGAGACGATGTCTTGCTCTTGCTTAGGTTAGTCTCAAACTCCTGAGCTCAGGCAATTCACCCACCTCAGCCTCCCAGAGTGCTAGGTTTATAGGTATGAGCCACTGCACCCGGCCAATAAACCTTTTTTTTTTTTTTGAGACAGAGTCTCACTTTGTTGCCCTTGGTAGAGTGTTGTGGCATCATAGCTCACAGCAACCTCAAACTCTTGGGCTTAAGTGATTCTCCTGCCTCAGCCTCCCAGGTAGCTGGGAATACAGGCGCCTACTACAAGGCCCAGCTATTTTTTTTTTTTTTTTTGGTTGTAGTTGTCATTGTTGTTCAGCAGGCCTGGGTTGGATTCGAACCCGCCAGCTCTAGTGTATGTGGCTGGCATCTTAGCTGTTGAGCTACAGGCGCCAAGCCTAATAAACCATTTCTATCCACTGCCATCATCAAGCATTTATGTGCTGAGAACAGTGCTAAGTGATTTACAAGTGTTATCACATTTAATTCTCAATGCTCACAACAGCTCTGATGTACATGCACTTTGGTTTGGTTTGGTTTAGTTTTTTAGAGATAGGATATCTCTGTGTTGCCCAAGTTGGACTCAACCTCCTGAGCTTAAGCGATTCTCTCTGCCTCAGCCTCCTGAGTAGCAAGGGACTGAAGTTGTGACAGTTTTTACTCCCATTTTACAGATGAAGAAACATATCCCAAGGAGGTTGAATAATTGGCCCACCTCATATGGCTAGGAAGCAGAGCCTGGATTTGAATTTAAAGCTGACTGAGTTCTGACTATTTTCTAAAAAGTATTAAGATGTTTACCTTTTTTACTCTTTCTCTCACAAGTACAGTGTTTTCTTTTCTTTTTTTTTTTTTTGAGACAGAGCCTCAAGCTGTCACCCTCGATAGAGTGCCATGGCATCATAGCTCACAGCAACCTCCAATTCCTAGGCTCAAGCGAGTCTCCTGCTTCTGCCTCCCAAGTAGCTGGGACTACAGGCGCCCGCCACAACGCCTGGCCATTTTTTGATTGCAGCCGTCATTGTTGTTTGGCGGGCCCAGGCTGGATTCGAACCTGCCAGCTCAGGTGTACGTGGCTGGCGCCTTATCGTTGAGCCACAGGCGCTGAGCCATTCACATTTTTTTTTGGTTTGTTTGTTCTGCTCAGTGTTACTGGCAGACTTTTTTTTAATTTGTTTTTTTGCAGTTTTTGGCCGGGGCTGGGCTTGAACCCACTACCTCCGGTCCATGGGGCCGGTGCCCTACTCCTTTGAGCCATAGGCGCCACCCTCCATTCACATTTTTTGCATGAGAAAAAACTTATATAGAGAGTGTTTGAGTTTCCAGGTGAAACCCACAGGCTTTTTAGATCAAAATGGGGCTGAACCACGAAACGAAGTGTCAAGCCCAAGCTGTGTTGAACCACGAGTGAATCTGAAGCAAGTGTGTGCCATCGGTTACCCCGAGAGATCCCTTCAACGTCTCTGTTGCTCTTTTACCTTCCTGCTACTATTACTGGTTGGGAAATGTTAGTTTCTCTTATTGAGGTTGCCATGATGATATCAAACCAGGGAATCAGTAGATACTTTACATACATGGTCTCCAAACCCCAGGCCATGACAGGTACTGGTCTGTGGCCTATTAGAAACCAGGAGTGGGGGGCGAGTGAACACCCCTTCATCTGTGCATATTTATAGCCACTCTCGTCTCTCACTGCATTATGGTGAGTTGTGTCGTCATCTCATTATATATTACAATGTAATAATAATATAAATAAAATGCACAATTAATGTGATAAACTTGAATCATCCAAAAACCAC
>CAUYRH010046150.1:0-10174 GCA_963574655.1 Perodicticus potto
TATGTACCTAGTGTGCCATGTTGACTGAGGGTAAGACTCTATGTACCTAGTGTGCCATGTTGACTGAGGGTAAGACTCTATGTACCTAGTGTGCCATGTTGACTGAGGGTAAGACTCTATGTACCTAGTGTGCAATGTTGACTGAGGCTGCAGCCTCGGACAGGTAGGCAGGCAATGACAATGAATGGCAGATAATTCCTTCACTTCTGTCTTTTTTCAATTCTTGACATAGACTTAACATCTATGCAGTTTTAGAAAATGAAAGCCAAATATGTTACACCCTTGGTACTTAATGTGTGTTCTATGAACTATAGCATCAGGATCACCTGAGAGGCTGCTAGAACCGTAGACCTCCTGAATCAGAATCTGCAGCTTCTCAAGATCCCCTGTGGATTCATCCTGAGGGCCTGGGAAGCACCATTTCAGTTTAGTGTGTAAACAAAACAAAACAAGAGCAAAGCGTTTTCTTTTTTTTTTTTTTTTTGAGACAGAGCCTCAAGCTGTTGCCCTGGGTAGAGTGCCGTGGCATTACAGCTCACAGCAACCTCTCTAATTCCTGGACTCAAGAGAGTCTCCTGCCTCTGCCTCCCAAGTAGCCGGGACTACAGGCACCCGCCACAATGCCTGACCATTTTTTTTTTTTTTTTTTGGTTGCAGCCGTCATTGTTGTTTGGCGGGCCTGGGCTGGATTCGAACCCGCCAGCTCAGGTGTACGTGGCTGGCGCCTTAGCCTGTTGAGCCACAGGCGCCGAGCCCAAAGCATTTTCTTAAACTGCATTTTTATTGCTTTGTTTTTTAAATATGGAATATTCAATTCCACTGTAAACATTCCCCCTATTCATAATGTCACCTAGTAACATATATTTTGTGTCTTTCTGGGGAACTGTAGTTAGAGGTAGCTTTTGCTCTGAATATATTTATCTTTTCTAACAAGAAAAAAATAGAGAGTCAAACAACCAGAAAAACAAAAACTAAAAGCGCAAATGCAGTTGGTGTGGATATGAACTATCTTTCTTTTTCCACCTTTAAATAGTTTAAATAAATTAGACAGTACAGACTATGTTTTAACCTCCTTATCCCCAGAGTGCCTATTATACAGCCAGCACTCAGTGGACACTTGGTAATGGTTTATTAGGTGAAAGATGGGATAATCGCTCATTTCCCTATGTAACATCAACAATCATGCTGTTCAGCATTTGGGAAGGGAGGTTTTGTCTCCGTTTCAGAGGGCAGCCTACTTGTTCAGGGGTGTATTCTCACGAGTATGACAAACACATATTCTCACTTACGCATAAATGTAGGAAGCTAAAATACAGCATAGATCACAGAAACACAGAGAGACACACAGAACGCCTATTGGTACTGATGTAACCAGTTTGAAGAATTTTAATAGTTAAATATTACTGTCTACAGTTAAACCTGACAAAAAAATAGTAATTTAAATTACTTGAATTATTATTTGTTCATTTCAGGGAGTGGTTACAGTGCAACAACTTAGCAGTAATTAGCTTTTTTTTTTTTTAACATTGAAATCATTGAATAACTTATCTAGCAAATTCATTCTTTTCATACAATTTCACGGACTTCTAGGACAATGTACTTTCCTGTATGGATGATTCAAAATGGAAAATACAGTGAATGAGTCATGAATTGGGATTTTGTGCTCATTTTTTTTCTTGACACTAAACAAAAATGTCTGTGGTTCATGGAATATATTTATTTAGAGGCTATCAAGGAACATGGCAGAATGTTGTTATTAGTCCACCGCTGATCTATTTTTCCTTTAGCGTCCAAGATCATACATAAAGTTTTTTTAAACAGCTAAAATAACATGAAAATTGTTTTAGAAAGATAAGTAGACTTGTAATTAACGTAGACCCTATTATTTCTTGCCATTAACAGCTCCAAGTGACAAACGACTAAAAGCAAGTATGTTGAACAAAACTTTAAAGAAGAGCATCTTTTAGCAGCTACTCTTTTGCGTTTTCGGCTGCAGATGACACTATTGCTAATGTTGCAGGCTGGCTTACTAGTCCCATAGTGTGATTATTTCTTGTGTGGAAAGGATATGCAAACTTACTCATCGCTATCTTTTCTGTGAAGTTATTCTTACTAAAATTTATCCATAGCACTTCGTTTGTGAAGTTATTCTTACTAAAATTTATCCACAGCACTTTCGTTTGTAAATATTAATTTGTCCAGAGGATATCGCCTTTTGAATTGCTGGTACGTTTGCTTTCAGTAATGCAGAGTGATCACAGATCTCTTCAGTTTCTTAAACACATCAGACATAATTATCCTAATGATCAATCCTTGACCAAACCAGCAGGCAACATAATCTATCTACCACAAACATCATGTCTTTACTCAAATGTGTCCGCCAAGACTTCATTAACGACTGCTCTTATAATGTCATAATTTCCTTTTACGATTTATATCCTCAGATTATGAACTATTTACTGATAACACACATGGCACTTGCATCAGTAATAGCTTTGACAATATTCATAGGGAAGAACGCTGATTTCTTGGTTGGTATTTCTAATTTTGGTAAGTATCTGACAGAGGATTGTCAACAAAAATTATTTTAAGAATGATGGAAAGTATATTATTGTAGGAAAAATGTATTGAACTTTTCTAAGCTTTGTATAATATATAGGGTTTATAGGCCAAACCTCAGTTATCTGAACAGTATAAAGGTGCTTATGTATATTTTTGAGGGTTGAGAGGTGCATAACCATTGATAATGGTACTAATACACCAATGCATATTTAATTTAGTGCCAAGTTGTTGAGACAAAGGGGCATATACCAGAGAGTAATTAAAAAATATATTGAGTAGCTTGGTGGGCATTTTTTTGTTTGTTTGTTTTCTTTTTCTTTTTAACATAGATTTTTAACATCGGTTTTTCTTTTTAACATAATTTATATGAAATGGCATTTATATGAACTGAGGACTTTACAAGAGATGCTTAGCATGAATTTAAAATGCCTCTTATGTTTTCATGAAAAATTTCAGCTGAATATAAAGCTGATTGGAATGCTGTATTACGGAGTCTTTAGTGTGCTAATACTTAGTCTGTAGAAATGCATAGTGAAGAAAATATATAAAATAAAACTAATAATTTTGTAGCACTGGTAGATAACTTTAGATTGAAGATTATTCTGAAAAGGAACATTTCTTCCAGGGGAAAATGTGACATATAGATACGAATGTTAATTTGCAATTGAAAAAACCTGTGAGTTTTTCTTTCTATGAAACAAACTATTCAATCAGAGTTTAAAGAGATCAACATCTCTGGCAGGACATTAGCCAATTAGGGTTGCCAAATTTTCTTAAAGTATAAAAATTTTAAAAGAGTTAATATTCAACTTCTTAAATGATTTAAAGGTTTGTGCTTAACATGGACATTATCCTTTAACAAAAATTTTAACTAGAAGTAATTCACAAAACGTTTAATTCTTCTGATAACTATGTCACCAGCCATTTCTCCAAGAAGTATTTTTTGGTATTGAAACCATAAAGCAGAAGAATGTTGACACAACTGCTATACGTGGTGGGGACTACTTACAAAGTTAATGCCTAAAGTGAAAATTACATATTATGCTAAACACTTTTGAAAAGCCTTTAAATTCTGTATATAGGGTGGTTCACATAGTTTTGTGTACATGACCCTCACATGAGGGGAATGATTTTACATTATCTTAAGTTATGAGGGCAAATGACAGAGTGAGATATACAGCTGAATTAACATAAATTGTGTATTTATGTGATATAATTCCAAACTATTAAAAGGATAAGTGAGATTGAAAGGACTAGAATAAGTCCAAAGAAAAAGTAAAGGGGCTTTGTCATTCACAATGGATTAAAGGAAATAAACAGAAGGTGGGTCAAGTGTATGGTATAAAATTGTTTGGTATAGGTCTTGAGAAAATAACCACAATCGCTGTTGTAAAGTACTGGAAGGCACAGACAAGCTTGGAAGCTGTACTCATTCAGAGTGGAGGTTTTTGTGATACTCTGAGCTTGAAAAAAAGAAAACCCTTCAGGTTAATGGTGTGGTGATAAGGAGGGTTCTTAATGCCCCCAGATTGAGTGTTAGGAGTGTGTGGAGTAAGAATGTCTTGCAGCAAACTAGGATGCCAGTTTCTTCACATCGACACAGATTCCTTTCTCTATAACAGTGCGGGCAAAACTGACTCAACACATCCAGAGCCCCTCCCTCCCATGCCCTGCATTCGCCCCTTCATACACCGGATAACGACACAGAGGTTGACAATGTGATTAGTTATTTCTAAGCAGGAAGAGGACCAAACAAGTATATTCCAGATTATGGGGCATTTCAGCTGTTTAACACTGTGCATGGTGAATCTTCTAGAAGGAATGTGGTCGACATTGCTTACCAAATGGATCTGACCATATCACCTCCTTTTTGTCAAGGACGATGTCATGGCCAAGTTTCTGAGGACCTGGGGTAGCAGGGTCAATGTATGCGCATTCAAATAAGCAGTGGTCAACTTAAATTGTGAGCAAAAGAGTCACCAAAGTCCCAGTCAAGATACAAGTCTAGTCATTTTTTAATTGTGAATCTAAATTTATATGAAATGGCAGTAACCAGGAATTTTTCACCCTTTGATCCCTTCTCTTTGCAAGTTTGGCGGTATGCTCAAGCCACCAAGACTGTGTTCGTCACCTTAACTACTTCACCGTCTCAGTGTGCAAGTTACACACATATCATACAATCTACTAATATGTGTCAAGACCAGCTGGGTGAAGCCAGAATATAGAATATAAAAGTAAAGCCCCATGGAATTTATTCAGTTATACAACATTAAAAACATTGACAACAATTTATATGAATAAAATGACATCATTTTTGGACTAAATTTACATACTTTGACAGGGAAATCTCTGGAGGAAAGATCTGTGGGTTTGGACCATCATGCCTAATGTAACATGGGGTATATCCAGACCACACACCGCACAACAAATGTGATCTTAATCTATGATCTTAGTTAGGACAGGTGTGGGTGATTATATTGTCCCAGAATAATTATGACTGGCACCTCTTTTCACTTGATCGGTTTTGGATAATAAATTATATGATCACTAAACACATCGCACAGGCTGCCATGGAAGTATATTCCCAGAATAGTGCCAGAGTGATTATTTTAGGAGGTTTAAAAACCAGGAAAGCAAGGATGGCAGTGACCTAGGGCTGACTTCAGTGGCAAGGCAAAATGTGCTTCTTGTTTATGTGTGGTGTCCTCAGTGCCAGCCCCAAATTGAAACATGTCTTGGTTCTGAGTCAAAGAATGTTCATCTCAGGTGGCTAAAGAGTTCCGTACTGATAGATGAGTACTAGCATCAGTGAAATCTAAGTTCATTTAAGACACGAGGAGGCAGGTAGGAGAGAAAGAGAGAGGATTTCAAACAAGAAACAGGAATACATTTCAGCATTAGGAAAGTAAAACGATTACCAAAATAGCACTCCAAAATGTGGCTGTTGAGATAACTACGGTATATATTGAATGCTGGTAATAAAGCAGTCTGTTGATATTTTGTTATAAAGAGTAATGTGGTGTTGGATAAAACCAAATTATCCAATAGATAAGAAAAATAAAGTGACCTAAAATATATCTCACTTGAGCAAAACTATGATGGAAAAAAGTTAGTATTCATTAGAAAAAAATTATTTCTCCTCACTTTGTACAGTTTCAAAATATTACTTCTAGTTGGGTCAAAGACATAAATACTAAAGGAAAAATACAGCATCTTTTTTTAAAAAAGGCATAAGAAAACGAACTTAGATGAATGGTCTCTTGAAGCAACAGAGTATTAGAAAAACTAGATGTGCAAAATTCAAGCCATAAATTTGAAATATGAAATTTAATTTTGCAAGAGATGCAATAAAGAGAGGTAAAGAAGAATGTATGAATTTAGATAATAAACTTGTAACACATAAAATTAACAAGAAATTAGTAGCAAAAAGTAAAATAGGAGGATAACAGAAAAATGGAAAGGAAAAATGGGCAAAAGATATAACACAATTATTTAAAACAAGAAAATGTAATTGGCCTATATACATAACAAAAAATATTCAACCTCTAAGTAATAAGGAAGTTTTATTCAAAAGTACAATAATCGCTATTTTACAGAAAGCAAACTGATAAAAAAGTGGGGGAAATATGATTATTCTGATGATAGTGATGATGTGGGGGTGACTCTCACATACACCACTAATGTGCATGTAAAATTTTTGAAAGCAAAAACATGGCATTTACCTGGGAAAGTCAAACATGAGTACATGTTATGGCCCAACAATTTTATTTCTAAGAGAAGGATTCCACATGTACACAAACAGGTATGTACGACAATGTTCACAGCAGCATTATTTATAATAAAAACATTAGACATGACCTACTACTGTCCATTGGCAGGAGAACAGTATTTCATTTGTTGACTACATGGTGGAATACTATGCAGCTGTTAAAATTAATTAGCTACATCTCAACAAATCATAGGGATTAAATAATGCAGTTCAATTTATATGAAGTCATCTCATTAAATGGTATAATTTCACTTAAATAAAATGATCTGACTTTTGTTTATAGATAAATACACATAATAAAAACCTATATAGAGAAATATGATGCAAAATTTAGTACAACTGTACTCTGAGATTAAGGGCGAGGTATGTGATGGTCATGGGTTAAGATAGAGGTTTCAAGGGCCTTGGTGATGCTCTGTTTCTTAAGCTTGCAGGGAGTTACGAGAGTGAGCATTCTTTATTGCCACTCATTAAAATGTGCACAAATGGTATATTCCTTTCCTTTATACTGTATGCTTCACAATAAAGCAAGTTTAAAAAGAAGAGAGTGAGAAGGAGAAGTGGCAAGGCTGAGCGCAGCAGCCATGTGGAGGCAGCCGGGAGCAAGGGGAGGTGAGGTCTCTAGGAAAGGCATACAGAACTGACAGGTGGAGTTAGTTATCTGTGGTGATAGAGTGAAAGGCTTGAGACGATGTGAAAGCATCAATAAAGGAGAAAATGGATGAGCTAGCAGATAGAAGCAGTACTTATAAGAACAAAGGCCTTAAGAATCAAAAATGGAAGGATTAAACACGGGCAGGGACTGATCATCCATGGGACTATATAGAAAAAGTAAGTGTGGGTATGTGCTGATGAGGGGTGGAAAGGTGAAGTAGTCTAGTCTGCACCTACCGTCACTGTAAATTTCTCAACCGCAGCTCTACGGTGCAGTATATTTAAGTAGGGAAGAGAATTTGTGAGCCAGTTGTCAAGAGAATGGGAAGCAACTTCCCTGGGTCTACGGGAGGGTTGCTGGCCAGTGTTGGGTGCTCCCCTTTTTAAGTCCTCTGGTCAACATTGGAAATGAGATCTTCCACAGAAAGGGTGTCTTCTTCCTCCAGGGTAGACAGCTTCTCAGTTGGGGGCCTAAAGCACGCTTTGTGTTTAGGCAGGTAAGAGTGGGTCGGATTGTGTTTCACCAAAAAGCATGTTGAAGCCCTAACCCAGAACTATGAATGTGATCTTATTCTAAAATAGGGTCTTTACACCGATGTTACCAACGTAAGGTCATATTCAGTCATCATAAGAAGATGGAAATTTGGAGACACGTGGAGAGACACACAAGGAAGCCTACAAACTGAACATAAAAGCAGAAATTAATTTAGTGCTACAACTATAAGCCAAGGAATGCCCAGGATTGCTGGCACCCCAGACCGTAGAATGAGGGAAGGGAGGATTCTCCCCAAGAGCCTTCAGAGGGGGCTCCGAGGGTCTTGACAACACCAACTTCAGGACTAAAAAGGATACATTCCCATTGTTTTTTCCTTACCCCACAGTCTAAAGGGAGTGCTGAGAAACTAATACAGTAGGAAACAGTGAAAACAGAAAATAAGAGCAATTTCATTAGGGTTCATTCACATGTAAGATTGGTGAGAAATAAGGTAAGGCCACAAGGAAGATATTGAGGAATGAGAGAGGAGTAAGATCAAAGAAATTAAAGTACTAAGGGGATCAGATACTATTTAGAAGGAATATTTGAGTACCAGATTATAGGACTTTTTTTGTTTGTTTGTTCCAGACACAGTACCACCCTGTTGCCCAGGCTAGAGTGCATTGGCCTGGCTTAGCCGGTTTACAGCAATCTCAAACTCTTGGGTTCAAGCTATCCTCCAGCTTCAGCTCTGGAGTAGCTGGGACTACAAGCACCCACACAAAGCCCAGCTCATTTTTCACTTAGGAGAGATGTGGTCTCACTCTTGCTCAGGCTGGTCTTCCCCTTGAGCTTCAGCCATCCTCCCATCTCATCCTCCCAGAGTGCTGGGATTATAGGTGTGAGCTACAGCATCTAGCCAAGAATAGGGTCTTTGAAATCAAAGTTCTGGCAGTAGAGAAAAATTCCAAGTTTATATAGGCCAGATTAGGGTTTCTAGTTTTCTGATAAGCAGGTGAAGGAAATGTGACCAGATGGTTGTATGGATTGTGTAAATCAGGAACTCCCAACCCTGAGTAAACTTTAGAATACCTTGGAGCACTGGGCGGTGCCTGTGGCTCAGTGAGTGGGGCACCGGCCCCATACACCGAAGGTGGCAGGTTTGAACCCAGCCCTGGCCAAACTGCAACAAACAAACAAACAAACAAAAAAGAATCCTTTGGAGTGTTTATGAATATACCATTACCTAGGACTCACTCACCCCACTCATTAAGTCAAAGCTCCGCAGCCCACCTCAGACATCTGAATAGCAGAGGCTTGTAAAAACTCCCCAGTTTATTCTAATGTGCTGCCAGGTTTAAGAGTGGTTCTTAATGAAATCCTACAGTAGTAGCAGAGGATAGCATGGTAACTATGTGTGAAAATATTCATTGAATTGCAGGATATTGCAGGATATGGCCTCAGGTTAGTTGATGAGAATAAAGAGGAATAGCCACCTGATAACGTGAACTCCAAAAAGGCTGAGACTTGGAGGAGGCAAGGTGGTAATCTGTGAAAAGTAATGAGAAGCCAAAAGAATAGATGAGTCACTTCCAGACACTTTGGTATGGGACATGGAAAAACCTGCATTATTAGAAAACTGCTTGTCGGGGATGCAGTGTCCTTAGCTAGTTAGTGTTTGATATTCTGAGAAGAAGCTTAGGATACGGCAGTGAGCGCAAGTGATGAGCAGAGCACACCAAGGAAGAGCCTTGGAAATAGGTCAGTTTTTAGAAGAAATGCAGAGCCGTGTGGACTGCTTTTGCTGTAAGGCAGAAACTCATGGAGTAACCAAAGTGAGCAGGAACGGGGATCACAGTAGAATTTGTCTTGATTCATTCTCAGGGAAAGTTTGGCAGTCAGTTTCCAAGGCATGGTCCAGATCAGCACAATAAGCATCAGCTGGGAACTGATTTAAAAAGCAGATGACCTAGACATGCCCCAGAGTGACCGAATTAGACCTTCTAGGCCCAGCTTCTGTGTTTTCCAGCCTTCCAGGGTGATTCTGATACATGCTAAAGTCTGAGAATCAGTATTCTGAAGTCTTTAGATGGAAAGTACAAAACAGCAGGGGTCTGTTCAGTTCTGGAACTCAAGTTCTTAAGACGGCTTGAAGAAGAGGGTATTTACATGATTTCTTGCCTGGATTTGTGAGTCTTGTGGTATCTAACATTGGGGAATTGAAACGTGAATGTGATGGGAAGGCTTCTTCTGACGTCTGAGCTCTCTCACAGCCCTGCATATTGTGGCACAAGGAGGGCAGGTGTTTGAAGACTCTTTGTTTTTTGCTCCCAGTGCCTCAGTGGCTTAGCATATATGGGTGAAGAGAAATATACAAATACCAGTAAGTTTAAATAAAGAAAATACATATGTCCAAGAGGAACAACCTCAACTATAATAAAAACTAATTTGTAGCTTTCATATGAAGGCTATAACCAAATTATTGCACAAGAATATGTGGAAAAGGACAAGGGAGGGGAAAGGAGGAGGGAGGATGGGTGGAGAGAGGGTAATTGGTGGGATCACACCTGTGGTACATCTTAGAAGGGTACAGGCGTAACTTACTAAATGCAGAATATAAATGTGTTAACACAATAACTAAGAAAATGCCATGAAGTCTATGTTAACCAGTTTGATGAAAATATTTCAGATTGTATATGAAACCAGCACATTGT
>CAUYRH010046151.1:0-32040 GCA_963574655.1 Perodicticus potto
TCATATAGTGATTAAGAAAATGCCATGAAGGCTATGTTTAACAGTTCGATGAAAATATTTCAGATTGTATATGAAGTCAGCACATTGTGCCCCATGATTGCACTAATGTACACATTTATGATTTAATAAAATTATAAAAAATAAAATAAAATGGAAATGAATGGATAATGCTTAAAATCAGAACTAATTAACAATAGAAGAAGAAACCAGATGCCTAGTATCTACACTGTGAACCTCATTCAGAGGAAGCTGAGGAGCAGAATTCAGCCATGGTAACAGACGTCAGGATAGTCATTACTCTTGGGCACAGGTATTGAATGGGATGGATATGAGAGAATGTTCCAAGGAGAGGGAAATGACCCAGACCTAGATCTGGGTGTGATTCCACAGCTCTCACATTTATACACCTCATGTGTATGTATTTTATATCAATAAAAAGGAATAGGAAGAAAAGCAGAAGAAGCATGTGACTAATACAGAGGAAACAAAATGAGTAGCTAAGGAAGTTGAAAGTGGTTGCCTCTGGTGAGAGGGGCAGGGAAACATTGTTCTGTACTAAGCTTTGTACAATTATTTGACTTTATTAAATTACTTGCATGTATAACTTTGATTTTTTAAAGGCTGAAAAAAAAATCAATTGAGCACATATCATACCCTGCCAGACAAGGAGCAAACCAAATCCTTTCTGTTGATTAGAAAAAGACCAGGTAGGAGATGCTGTGAAGTTGTAGGCAAGGCTGACGTGAATGGTCCCTGTCCCTGAAGGCCCTGCCCCTGGCTCCCCTGTACCTGTGGAGTGGGAAGGACTGGTGCCACCCGCGCACCAGCTCTGGGGTCAGGGTCCTAGAGATCAGACAATGGGGGACGTTCTATGGAGGGCAAGAGGCATTGCCCACGGGCCTTTGCTGCTTTGGCAGAACAGTGGCAGTGGTTCCAGGGGACTCCCCAGACACCAGGCACACAAGCAACATTCCCAGCCTGCCTGGTGACCAGCCTCAGAGTGACAATCTGTGAGGGGTCAGACTCACAGAACTGACAGTGCACAGACAGGACAGGGCCTGAGCCGTGGCCTCACCTCGCAGGTTTCGGATGAAGTCCTCTAGCATCATCTTCCGGTCAGGCTTGATGTTGGGGCTGTACATGTCGGTGTTGAGGAGGATGATGGCGAAGGCGAGGATGAAGATGGTGTCTGGGTTGTGGAACTGCTGTACCACCTCAGGGTTGCACATGCAGTAGCGCTGGCTGTGACAGGGAGGCACAGAGTGGACGCTGAGCCCTCCCCACCCCAGGCTTCAGCAACGGGGGCTGCCCAGGGGGTATCCTAGCTCCGTAGGGGTGTTAGGCCCAGGGAGATCACTGTCTTCCCTGTACCCTGGTCCTCTTCCCAACTTAAGGGACAGGCTGGTGTCACATCCCCAAATGGTCTGAAGTACCAGCTTCCCACAGAGGCTCGATGAAGATCTGCTCACGGATGGGCCAAGAGCATTGCAGCCCCTGGAGGACCAGGGCTGCTCCCAGCTAGGGGAGGTCCAGGGCATCTGCCCCTTCACTTGCCTTCCCTCCTTTCTCCCGAGCCCACCCTCTTGCCACACCAGAAGGGACTCCCGACTGACCCTCCAGCATCTCCCGCCCCCAGGCACACAGCAGCTCTGCATCCCCACTGGGGGAGTCTGGAGGGGTCTGGCATGGAGCTGGGAGGGGCCCACCTGAAGGCCTCGATGAGCCGCTCCACCTTCTGGGCCTCCCCCTGCACACGGATGTGTGCCTGGAACTTGCGCAGGGCCTCATCCAGCTCCATGCTGGAGAAGTCCATCTCGTCCACCACGCAGCTGAGGGCAGGAGGGGGAGGGGCGTGAGGATCAGCTGGCCCCCCATCTCCCCTGCACCCACTCCACTGGCCCCTGCCACCAGCCAGGGGGGATGGGTGCGGGGCCTCCTAGGCTGCCTACCCTGGGGGCTCCTTACTGACCCAGGAGCACCACCGGGCCCCACCTCCTCTCATCCCACACGGTGTTCCTGGAAGACAGGTCCCTAATAGCCCAACCTGAGGCCCAGAGAGGTCAGCTGGCAGCCAAGACCACAGAGCTAGGAAAAGACTGAACTCAGATCTTTCAGCCCCCAAATCCCATGTTCTTTCCTCTCAAGCTCAGAGAATGTCAGAGTCAAACAAAGCCTTTACAGTAAATAAGATAAGAAATACATTCGCTCTCCTGTTCTTTCAGAGGCCTGCTAGGAGGCTGTATTTCTCCCCAAGTGAATTTTCTCTTCCCCCTTTGGGTCTCCAGAGGACTGAACTCTCCCTGTAGTCTCCTATGGCTGTGGTGTGGGTGCCAAGCCTCCAGCCCCGGCCTCTCTCTAGCTGCCCCTGCCTGGAGGGGAGGCTGTGGCAGGAAGGCCTTGGCCTCTGAGGAGGAAGTCACAAACTTAGCCTAATGTGAGGGGACAGTGTGATAGGCAGGGCCAGGTCCTGGCTCTGGCTCCCCCACAGAACTGAGTTGATTCTGGCTCACTGCCTCCCTCTCTGAGCCCCAGTTTGCTCTTCTGAAAAGGCAGGAGGCTGGAGTCCCTGCTTCCCAAGGCCTCTTTCTACCTCTGAAATGCCGCCTCCACCCGGGGTGCCTCTCAATGCCCCGCTTCATTGAGTGGAGGAGGAGGGGTCACAGGCCTCCACCCAGCTAAGCAGGTTCTGGCCTGGACCCTCTTGGGGTGTGGGGCCAGGGCCCAGCTGGCAGCCCCTCCTGCTCACGTCCCCTGAGCTCGGCTTTCGCCTCAGTGCCTTTGAGGTGGCGAGCATGTGTACGTGCCAGCAATCGCGGAGCCGGTGTCTCCTGTGTCCCATTCTGCCCGGACACCCCACCCGAGTCTCCTCTCAGCTGGCCCTTTCCAGCCCCCACACTGCCCCAATGCTGCCCCCTGCAGGCCATCTCCACCATCGTCCCTGGCAGACTGCAGTGGTGTCACATCTCTGGGCATCAGCTGCCTGCCCAGCACAGAGCCCGATTTGGGACCACCACTGTGAGCCCAGTGCACCGAGGACCCAGGAAACATCTGCTGAGCGGTGTTGTGCGGAGAGGGCTGAGCTCTGAGCAGGACCCGTCTCCTCTATGACCCCAGCTTCCACTGGGCCCACTGCCTGGAACACTCAGAGACACCAGTTCTGCTGTCAATTTGCAGGAGAAAGCAAGGGAGATGACACAGGAGTAGTGGTCAGGGGACTCTAGAGAAGAGGGAGGGCTAAGAGGGAGCTCAGGCTGCTTTCCTTCCCCACATCCCCAAAGGCAGGGCCCACAGCCACCTTCAGGCTGGGAGCCAAACTCTGCTCCTCTCAGGGTCAGCCCTGGAGAGTGAGAGGGTAACGGGGTGGGGCTGGAGTGGAGAAGACATGGATGTGTGTGTATCTGAGGAAGAGGCTGGTAGCAGAGGCCTCTGGGCCAGCAGGCGAGAGGCTGCTGTGACTTCTTGGTGGGCCCTGTCACCTTCACCTTGCACTGACAGAGATGAAGGGTAAGTTAGTGTAGACTGGGTGGGTGTCAGCCTGGAGCACCTCTCACCCCAGGGTCCTTGCCCTTATGGGGCTCAGGAGCAGGCAGTGGGCCCAGGCAGTCCAACCCTGGACAAGAAAGGCCTGGATCCTTGCAGGATCCCAGCGTGAACCCTGATTCCTCCAGTCTGGCACCAGCAGCTCCACAGGACTCACCACCATCTCTTGTCTCCCAGACCCCACACTGCCCCTGCTCTCTCCCTGTGGGCCCTGAACCCTGGGGGGTTCCCGCATCTGTGTCCCTCTTAAGGCCTCTCTCCCTGCACCTTCTGGCCCAGAGCTGTGGACCAGGGCTCTCCCTGCAGTAACCGGGATGGGTACTGAGTGGCCCAGTTCACTATGGGGGCAGGCAATGGGAGGAGGTGACAAGAGCAGCTGGAGAGGGTGGGATTTGCTCAGCCAGGCGCAGTGACCTAGTTTCCAGCCTTTCACGCAGGTGACAGGCAGCCACTCACTCACTCGGGGCTGTGGCTAAAAGCCCCAGTAATGAGCCAAGACCCAGCAGCCAGGGACCAGATCTGGGAGGAGCAGCCATGTGGAGAGGCTGCCGTGGAACTGGGCTGGATACATCGGTCAGGGCCCATGGGAGGACAGGGGAGGCCGATGGGGGGGGTCTGGAGGGCTGCCCTCCAAAGTCTTCTGGTGTGCCCTGAGGACCCCACATTAGAATCAGAAGTGGCTTGCTAAATGTAGATCCCTGGACCCTACCCCAGATCTAACAGATTAGGATAGAACATTTGAAGGCAAGGTCTCAGAACCAGCATTATATTTTTTAAAAACCTCTCAATAATTTGTTTACTTTGATTTTAAATTAAGCACTTGTCAACAATCGTGGAAGTGGTAAGAAATGACTCACAGGTATACCTAAAAATACTGACCAGACTGCTAAATTGAATGGAATATTTCTTAGGGTATTTTGTCAGTTACTCCAGTTAAACTCAAGGTCCTTAGACCTCACTTGTTTCTGAGCTACAGTGACTATAACTGGGGCATCCAAGGGATGAAACCAGCTACTCTCCACATCCACTTTTCTGAAAGCTTGGGCCTGGCAAAATGCACCTCACAATATAGAAAGCAGAATGCTCAACAGAGTTGAATCAATATAAAGAGCCCCCCAAAGGGAGGGATAGAACAAACATTTTAGCTTAGGAAATACTCCTGAGGACCTCTTCCTTCCTTCCTTCTCTCCTCTCTCTCCCTCCCTCCCTTTTTCTTGGAATCAGCATTCTTTTAGAGCCCTTCAAGTGATTCTTAAAACGCAAAAACCAATGGCTGAGTTGGGGGCAAGGGTAGGAGGGGGCCTGGCCCATAGGAGCCTTTCAAAATGTGAACCCAGGAACTCAGACCAACAGGCAGTAGCATTCGGGGGCACACATGTCCCCACTGGCTATAAGCAGTAGTGGTGGTGAGGGAGGGGTAGATGGAGGCACAGAGAGATGCGGTCCCCTCCCGTGTGACCCACCCTGCCGTTGCCACCATGGGGGCAGCATGTCTGGTGAGCGGTGCTGTCCTGGGGTTCTCAGATCCTGGGGGAACCCACAGCCCCAGCTGGAAGGGAGGATCCATGCTGAGTAGGGGAAAGACACGACCCTCCTCCACAAGGCAGGCCACCTCCTGCTGCAGAGCTGGGGGCTGGACCAGGTGCCTTCTCAGGACCCCCCCACCTGGCATTCTCTGACAAGGACCCAGAGGCCGAGAGAGCCACTGTCACTCTCTACAGCATAGCAGAGGGCAGGTGCCTGTGAGAGCTCTTCTAGCTGGTTTTGGACACAGCTCATGATGACTGGCAGCTGCTCCCCAACCCCTTCCCAGGTCATCACCATCTGCCTTCCTGGGAGGGCCTGAATCCTCTTGGGGAGGGCGGCTGGGAGCAGGACCCGGAAGCACCTGCAGTCCTTACCTCTCCAGCTAGATCCCTTCTTCACTTTAGCCTGCACCTCACCCTCTTCTGTCTCTCCCGTCTCCCCGCTCCATCCAGCTGCTTCTCATATTTTGCATTATCTACCTCCGTCTACTTCAAATCTCCTGCTTTCCTTCCTTCTCTGCCACTCTGGCACCCTCATGGGGAAAAGAATGTTGACACATCACCAAATCCTTCTTGCTGCTCAGACCCTGGATGGCCAACAACCATCTCTCCCTGCTGATCATCTTCAAGTGAACAACATCGCACATTCCTGCTGTTCTTTTCTGGTGCATAATCTTCCCATTTTACTGAAACCAAAACTAAGGGCACGAAAGGGCTTGTCCCTCCCACCCCAACTAGGAAGAGCAGGCTTTGGCTTCCTGGGCTCGTGAGCTCTACCCCCACTGCGCAGTGGCTGGACCCTTCCCACCTAAACCCTGCGTGTACTCCTGCCGTGAGGGGTCCTCACCTGAGTCTTTCCTGAGTATTGCTCTCAGAGCTTCACTATGAGTGCAATAACTTTGTCTTCTCAAAGGCCTGTGCAATGTTAACCTTTATCCCATAATTCTATTCCATATGGCGAGACTGAAGCTCACAGGGGAGATGGCCCTGCAGGGGCACATATCTCTGTCCTTGCTGCACGCCCTGGTCCAGGCAGGCTGCACATGTACTGCCCTCGCCAGCTCTCTGCTGCTCCAGTGCATCTCCCGCTCAGGCTGCTGTCTCACCTAGGTGGGTGGTGGTGGGTGGTCTGCTGGGTGTCAAGAGAGAGCAATTGGATACAGTTGCAGAGTTATGACTGTTGGCTATAGTCCACAGTCAGCACTGAGGCTGTGGGGCACCAGTGGGCTCAGGGCTGGCCTGGGCACATAGAGCCCACAGCCAGGCCACGTCCCTGGCCTCCTGCCTACCCCTTTCCCGGGCTGTTTCTGACCTCCACAGTGGTTGGCTGGGTTTCCTTCTTTTTTCAAAAAACATGCACCTATGGCTCCTGCATGCAGGCTGTGCTAGGGTCCTGGAAAGTGGTAAGTAACACAAACACAATCTCTGTCCGGGTGGGAGAGACAGGCATGAAACACAGGGTCAGAAATAATTCTTTAACCGTAACTGGGACAAGTCCTACAGAGGGAAAGGACAGGGTTCCATGAGGGACGGAGCTGAGACATACTTTGCACTGCTGTGTCTGGGAAGGCCCCTGTGGGAACATGACATTTGAGCTGAGACCTGAGGATGAGGAGGAGTTGGTCGAGGGAAGGAGAGGGAAGAGCTTCAGGCAGGGTAGGGGGGAATAGACACAAAGGCCCTTTGGCAAAGGACTTTCGAGGACCCAGAATGTGCCCCTGAGGTTGCAGTGCTGACAGTAAGGGGGAGAACAGCCACAGTGGGGCTGGACAGGTGGGCAGGGACTCAGCCTGTCAGCTTTGTGGGTTACGAGAATTTTGGAGTTGATTCTGAATGCAATGGGAAACAAATGACCGGAGGAGCAACATGATCCAGTTTGCTCTAAGAAGCTCTCTGGCTGTTGGGGGAGGACGAAGAGCAGGGAGGGGCAGGAACAAGAGTGAAGCGGGGCCTGGCCGGAGTGCTATTGCACAGGTCCCAGCTAGAGGTGACAAGGGCTTGGGCTGAGGCAGGAGCAGCGAGATGAGCTGAATGCACAATCAAGAGATGATGGATGGGGTGACAGAGAGGACGTGACAAGTGAGGACGAGGAGGAGTCAACCAGGCAGCCCAGAGGGATTCTTCTCTGAGATGAGTGCACGATGGGCTGGGCGCACACGTGAGGGGAGAGATGGAGACTTTGGTTTCGGACATGGGAAGTGTGAGATGTTCTTTCAGATAGTTAGGGTTTCTCCTGCTTCTGCTCCCTCCTGTGCTGGTCACAGCCCTGCTGCTTCTCCAGGGTTCTGGGCTCTTCCTCCTTCTCCCCTCCCCATGGCCACTGTCATGGTTTAGGGCCACATCCTTTCTCACCATGATTGTCGTGGCAATAGCCCCCAAACCATTGCCCAGAGCACTCCTACGCTGCTCATTTGGTCCTGATTCATGCCTCTCCTTATAACTCAAGTGTTTCCCACATCTCTAGTGTGATCCCAAGATCTTCATAAATGCAAGCATAGTCCTAGCCCTGTGAGCTCCCTGCTTCTCCTGACCCTTCCCCGCTTGGCACCACCCTGCAGTCTCACCGTCATGCCTTTACACTTCCGTGTGTGCTGGTCCTCCTCCCTGCCCACCCAGCTCTATGCTTAGCTCTCAGCCTCTCTGGGGGATCTTCCCAGACCTCCACACATGCCTTCTGCTCACCACTGCAGGGATCTCCCTGTGTCAGAACATTCCAGTCTTCCCCACTGGAATAAGAGCTCCTTCAGGGTGGGCAGTTCTTTTCATCTCTGCATCCCTAGTGTGTACAGGAACTCAACCAATGTTCAGTAGGACAAGTGACTGAGAGATCAATGGAAAAATGAATGAACAGGCGCTGCGCATATCGGCAGCTGGAGAAGGAGCTTCAGTGGCCTGTGCCTTTGGAAGGTTTACCAGGGGCCAGGGTTGCTCAGCCTGCTTTGCCAAGATCATCTGGAGCTGGCTCCAGACCAGGACATGACCTCAAGGACTGCAGACCACAGGCGGTAAGCTGGCATGGAGGCACATCCTCTGTCTTCCTTCAGCTGCGTATGTGTGTGTGAGTGGGTGAGCGGGTGAGCAGGAAAAGCCAGCACAGTGGCCCTGATCAGACGCAGCCAGTACAGGGCAGCACCTACTCGGGAGAGGAGGGGACGCTGATGGGTGAGCGGCTGACAGGTGGTCAGGTCCTGCTTAGGCCTCCCTCTCTCTCCTGTGGGTCTCTGCAGGGGCTGTGGCTGATGCCTCATCAGAGTTGGGGAAACATAAGCACAGATGTTCCTGCAGCTATAGAAACAGGTACAATCTTGCATAAAATTGCTTGTTAACACTGATCTGTGCATGGAATCAGTTTGTGGTGCAAGGAAATGAAGCATCCTACAAGCCTGTGATCAGAATGAATTTTGTCATCTCAATTTTTTTTTTCCTTTCTTATGATAGCACGACAGTGTCTGGAAGATAGAGGCACAGTTTGGCAGTTGCCACCAGGTAATGGTAACAGCAAGGATTTTTATTTGGCCAGAAGAGATAGCAACGATCTGAAAGGTGAAGGCCTAGCTGAAGCCTGGGAAGAAGAGTGTAAAAGCTCGTACTCCAGGGGGTGACTGAGCCCACATTTGAGGATTAGGATGGAAAACTAAATGGCCTATTGCCTCAGGATATAGAAACCCCGCTATTATCCTGCAGTTGTTGGCTCATACCATTCAATTAACAATATCTCCATCCACCAGAGAGTTATTTTTGTTAGTCAGAACTCATAACATGCTCAACAAAAGTCAAGAGTTTTTGGAAAAGTGCAATGTGCCTAAGAAAACAGAAGAGGGGGAAAGCTGAGGCAGGACCTGCCAGGGTTCCTGGTGATGACAAGGGGACAAAGAAGATCTTATTTGACGGGCATCTGCCGTGCTGCCAGTCACACACTGAAGACTCAGGGGCCAAAAGAATTAAGTGCAACTCCAAGCTCAACTCACAATCACAAAGATACGAAAACAACCCAACTCATGAATGGATTAATAAACTGTGGTATATGTATACCATGGAATACTATTCAACCATAAAGAAAGATGGAGACCTCACATCTTTTATATTTACCTGGAGGGATTTGAAGAATATCCTCCTAAGTAAAGTATCACAAGAAGAGAAAAACAAGCATTCAACGTACTCAATACTAATATGAACCTAGTAGATAAACAAGTACATGCCCACATGAGAGAAAAACACATTTAAGTTCAACAAAAGGAGAGGAGCGGGGCTAGGGTGTGGTAAGTGTTCACCTATCAGGTATAAAAAAGGGGTATATGCCACACCTCGTGGGTGAAGGACTCAATCACAACTTGGGACTTTACCTAACAAATGTAAATAATGTAACCTAATTGTATGTACCCTTATATTAATCTGAAAAAAAAGATTAAAAAAGAAAAAGAACTAAGAGCAAACCACCTGTACAAATTAGGAGGCAACATGAATGCAGGGGATGATTGTCTTTTGCTGGACTCAGCGGTGTCCCTGTGTGCCAGGGGTTCTCACGCTGAAGCAGGTGTGAGAATTGTCCAGCAGGCTTACTGACACGTGGATTGCTGGCCCTGCCCCTAGAGTTCCTGATTCAGTGGCCTGCAGTCTGGACTGAGAGTTTGCATCACTAACAAGCTTCCGGGTGCTGCAGGTGCTACTGGCTCCCTTTGAGAAGCACTGCTTTGTGCCAGTACCAGTGGGCAGGCAGGCAGAGGCCAGGGCTCTGTGGGAGATACCCTTGATTTGCACCTTGTTTCCACCACTGGGCTGTTAGTTCATGGCCCTTTGGTGTCTCATTTTCTTACCTATAACATCCACTGGGTAGGCTTATTATGAGTTCAAAGAGAAATTATGGGTATAAAGTTCCTGGTATACAATAGGACTTAATAAATGACCATTTTCACTATGTTTCTAGAGACCTACTCTGGATTGACAAGCCAGGGGAGTTAGGGGGTACAAAGTGCCCTTGAGCTTATGTATTAAGAAAACCCTGCACTTCACCACCACTTAACTCTGCCTGGAACTGCATCACTAGACAACTATCCACTGGCTTTTTAAATATACAGATATCAGAGAGAGGAAACTGAATCTAGCTCAGACCTCCTGAGACTTATTAATTGGTTTCTCAGCACAGCTTTCTTCCCAAATAAGAGGGAGGATCATAGCACAGCAAATAAAGCTGAGTCAAGGGAAGGGGTGGTCCCTGATTCTGTTCAGTTCTTCTGCCAATGGCCAAGAGATGAGCCATTTGTTCTCTCTGGACCTCCTTTCTGCCTGAGCAAATGAGAGGGCTGGGTTACCTGACTGCCTATGGAGTCTTTGAGCACCATGATTCACAACTGACTACAAACGCATTCAGACCATGCTTGTCTTGGGACGCAGAACAGAGACTGACAGTGCAGGGTTAAGGGTGCAGGGAATGGAGCCATCCTACCTGGCTTCAGACCTCTGCCCCTGATCTGCTCTGTGGCTGTGGGCAAGCTACTCAACCTCTCTGTTCCTCAGTGCCTTCGCTGGTACAGATTCAGAGCCCTCCCAGAGAGAGTTGCTGCGAGGGGGAAGGAGGTTTTGCATGTAAGGTTCTTGGGACAGTGCCTGCTGGCACATAGTAAATGCTTGATACAAGAGAGCTGACATTATCTTGTCTCATGACCCACTCAGTCACTAATGGCCCTCCTCCAAAAGCATAGTGGATGATGACTCCCTGGGAGCCTCTCCAAGAAGTCCCCTTCTAAGAGAGGCCGGTTGCAGGCACAACTGTACATCTCACAAGGATGGAGAGAGACCGGTCCTGAGCTGGAGCTAAATAACCAGGAGGGGGTGGGAATATTCGTATGTACAAAAGCCCAATTTCTAAGCTAAGGTGATGCAGCCAAAGGGAGGCTTAACTCTGGACTGAGCCACCCACCTTTGGGGTCCCAAGGTCTCCAGATTCAGAAGAAAGTGAGTCTTACACTCATGACTCAGGAGAGTCCCTGTTTATCTTGTTGGGGTGGGGGGTGCTGGAGAGATGAAGGGCCAAGGCCTTTCCAAAGGCACTGCTTTGAGAGGAGACACCTCCTTACATTCTTCCAGGCCGTGGCAAGGGAAAGTCTTCAAAGCACTGGAGGTGACCCCAGTCTTCTGTCCCTGCTGTACCCAGCCTGCCCTTCCCCTCCTTATGGCAATTCCTGAAGAGAAAGGAAACAGTTCTGACACACAGCAGCATGGGCGGGACGTTCCCAAATCATTGCTTCCTAGCTATGAAAGACCAGAGCCTTCCAGACTGCTGAGTTTGACAGACAATCTGTCTTCATTTCTAAATGTCCTCTAAGAAGAACAAATCTGTTACACTGGCCAACACATCTCCATGGCAATGATATAATGAAATCTGACCCAAACGTCAAACTCTAACACGTCTCAGAATTTAACAAAAGCTGGAGTAGATGTAGTGGAGGGAAGGGACACCCAGGAAACTCTTCTGGCAGCCCAGCCCCACAGCCGCCCTTCATGCCTGTTCATGGAAATGGTAGACGCCAATGCCCTCTGCGTGCCTGTGAGTCACATCAGAAAAAAACTCATTCAGGCCAGAAAAGAGGCTGCTCACAGCCAGTGTGAAACATCTCCCCATCCGCTGGCCTTCAAACTTGCCGAAGCAAACATTTCAGAAAGGAAGTAGAGCAGAGCCCAATTTCCCAGCCGTGTGGAAGCTGAGAGGGAGACGCTTCCAGCTCGAGGATGCCGAGTATGGCTGCCTCCTACAATCAGGCCTGCCTCCGCCTGCCTCCTCCCAGCATCAGGAGGGGCCTCCTAGACCACAGGGGGGGTCTGGAGTGAGCTGCCTCCTTTCCCCAAAAGCCCAGCAGGTCCCAGCATGTTCTCGTCTGCTGAGGAGACCTGACTTCAAAACAGACCCAAGGTGCCCGTGTGTTGGGGCAGTGGGACGGGGCTGCTAATGCTTATGCTTTCAAGGCAGGGAGATAATAATAGAAGCAGCTGATGTTACTGAGAACTCCCTAAGTGTCAGGTCCTGGCTACACACTTCACGTGCATTTAAGACATTGATTTCACGTGAGCCTGCTACTATTAGCACCATGTCACTGATGAGGAAACAGCTGATTTCTCCTTTACAAAGCAAGCCAACAGCAAACCTGGGCAGGTGGATGCTGGGGTGGGAGTGGCCCTGAGAGCTCAGATGCCTTCTGGCTTGTGCAACCATGCTGGCAGAATGTATTCCTGCCTGAGGTGTGTCTTCTGTGGACCTAAGACAGGAAAGGATGGGAACAAGGACACTGAAGGCGTGACTCTGGAAGCAAATGTCACTGCATGGATGCTGTTCCTGTCCTGCCCTCTTCCTGCCCCCACTGGGGCTTCTGGCCTCTACCTGTCCCATCTGGCTGCCTCTTGGAGAGAGCTGTGGCTTTCACCACCTCAGTCTCCAAGGTGATGGCTCATTTATGTCCTTTTATTAGGCAAACAGCTTTGTACAAAATAGATGCCACTTGCTGAATGTCACCAGCAGGGGCAGGGGAGTCATGCAGAAACCCAATGACCCCTTATAGGCCTAGGCAAATGGCAGTGGGAAGCTCAGTTCATGTGTGTCTCTTCTCTGGTGGGACTAAGGAAGAGGTGGTGGTTCTGGAAGGTTCCAGGCTAGCTGGAGCATCCCGGCTCCCCTGCTACAGCCTGCTTTTTCCTGACTATCTGCCCCCTGATCTTTGCAGGGGAAGGCCCTCTCCACCCTGGAGACAAGCAACCCTCCGACTTGGGGTGGGACAGGGGTCCTCTCTGTGGTGCCAAGTCAGCCTGCCTCGGGGCCCATGGCCCATCTGGCAGCAGAATGAGGCACAAGGGAACAAGGCTCAGCTTGGCACTCAGCCCTGCCCACCCCAGGGTACCAGTTGGCAGCCCCTTGGCCTCCCATGCTTTCCCCAGGCTCCTCCATTCCTTCTTCCCCCATTGACATCTGTAAGTTCCTGAGACCCCGAGCTACACCTCCTCTCTCTCTCTCTCTCTCATACACACACACACACACACATATTCCCAATCTCAACACTCAGTAGGCAATTTGCTGAATGAACATTGAAAGGCCACCTCATCCCCCCCTTCCACCACCGGCCTACCCCAGGAACCCTGGCACCCTGCACTGCCCTGGAGCCTGAGGGCTCCTCTGGAAAGATGACAAAGCATGGCCGCAGTGCTTAGGGCAGGTGATTCCCCACAATGCCAGTGTGCTACAAATGCCCTAGAAGTGGGAAAGACGATAGAACATAGGACTTGGAGGAGCTTTCATGCTGCTCAGCACTCTCATTTGACAGACAGGGACACTGAGGCTTAAAGGGAAGGGATTTGCCTAAGCTACACAGCACACAGGAACAGAGCCAGGGCTGGAGTCTAGCCCCCCCTCCCAGGCCCCGCCATGTCCCCTCCCCCACCATGCTGCTGCTGCTGCCTCTCACTGGAAGAACTCACCCTGAGGGGGCAGGAGTCCCCCCTGCCCACCCAGCTGATCTCTGCTGGGCCCCGCTCTCCTCTCCAGCAGAGTTAGAGCCCACAGGCTCAGTCTCCCAGGGAGGGTGGCAATTCGTTTTCACTGTGTTGCTCAGCACCCCTGGGGAAAATCTCTGTGTTCCTAGCATCCCAGAACAGTGTGTGCCTGGCAGCTTGAACCCCAGGGTGGCCTCTTAGAGACTGGGGAAGGCAGAAGAAACACACAGCAGGCAGGGCCTGTGAGTGAGCAGAGTCACTCCTGCCCTGAGCTGAGACAAGGCAGGGCCTGGGGTAGAGCAGCGAGAGAAGGAAGCCATAGGGCCCAGCACCTCCCGCTCCCAGGAAGGAGAAGGCCACAGATACTCACCAATAGGGGAAGGCAGGAAAAGGAAGGAAAGGAGGGAAACGTGGTCTCTGTCTTACTGTGTCCTGGAAGGGCTCTGGACCCCAACTCAGTTCCTCTGAGCAGGGTCCCACACAGCAGGGCTGGTGGGAAAGGGACAGGGCAGCCAGGGAGACCCTTCACACTGCTCAGTTCTCTTTCCTCCTCAAGGCCTTCAACTACCAGTTCTGGAAGGGACAACACATGGTCTGAAGCCACCGAGAGTCAGAGGCAGGAAAGGAATTCAGCCCAACCAGGGGCCATCCAGGGATCCAAGGTCCCTGAGGTAGATCCAAGCCCTCACTCTTGTAACTGCACTCAGCTACCATCTCAGTGAATTTGGGGATGCAACAGGGGTTCTGGACGGGGCTGTTCCATCTCACACAATCCCCCCCTCCCCACAGGCCTGGAGACACAGCCCAGACGGCAAGGACTTCTACACTTGGTGACATAGCAGCAAGGCTGCTCCAGAGACAGAAGTCAAGTCTCTGCACCCACTCAGGGACACTGACCACCAAGGCCAGTGACTTCCCAGCTCCCAAACCCTCTCACAGGTCCTGGCTGCTGCAGTATCAAGTACAAAAGGGAAAGGTTCTTCTAGGACTCCTAGGGAACATTTCTGCTGATTGCCCCTAAGAAGAAAGAAGGGGAAGAAAAAGGGGCAGGGTCTCTACAGAATGACTTTTTTGAAGAAAGTGAAGGGGATGTCTAATGGAAGCCAGAAGGGGCATGGGGGGGGCACAGAGACCAGAGCAGGAGAGCAGGGCCTTCCCTGGGAGGAGGGATCCAAGGTCCTATTGCTCAGCTCCAGGGGTACCACCCTGGCCCTGATAGTTTGGAAAGACTCACACCCTTAAGGCTGAGCACTAGCAAAGGCCCCCATCTCTCTATTGTACTTTAAAATTATTTCCTTTGGTGGCTGGTTAATCTGTCTTTATGAGATCACACGATTTTCTGGCTCTAAACCCCTCAGCATAGCCCCTTCTTTTTTCTGCTTCACGGTCTTACTCTAGGATATGAAAAGGAGCCTTGCCAGGGAGGGGATTTCTGGGGGAGGAAGGGCCAATAGCCAGGCGAGATGAGCCCAGTACAGACACAGACCTAGTCTTTTCCTGGAGGTGGCAGGGAAGGTGGGCTTTTTGCCCCCCTTGAGCATGTCTGTATCCCTGGACCCTGGAGGGAGCCTGGCCCTGAGTGCATCAGGCAGTGAAGGTCCAGGACAGACCCAGCACAGTCTTAATGGGGTGATGAGCTAAAGACCAAGATTCTGGACCCTGTGGCCAATCAGGAAGTTGCAAGGGCTATAGGGAGCATGTCACCAAGGAACTGACCCAGACTTCAGAGGTCCTGCTGAGAGCCCAGGAGGGCACCCGTGGGTGTGGGAGAAGGGGTGGGGGGCACTCACTCCAGCACATCGCGGTTGAACTGCTTCTTGCTGTTGCCCAGGAACTCTCCGATCATCTGGCGGCTCAGGCCCTTCCGCTGGAGGAGGAAATGGGCCACGCCAATGGGGGTGTCAGGGATGAAGCCGCGTGAGATCAGGAACTGGATGCCCTTGTCCGGGTTTCTGCGGGTAGGGGAGAAGCAATAGAGCATGTGCCAGGGCTGCCATGGCTTCTTTCCCTTTCTTCCAGCCCATGAAACCCATAACTGTGCCCTGGGGCCCCTGGAAACTAAACTGACTTCCCAGGAAATGCCAGGTGCCCCCCATTGGAAGTACCTCTCACCAGAGCCTCAAGCCCCTGAACGTCCTCACAGAGGATAGTGTGGGGCCAGAAGTGAGCGATGGGCGATCTAGTGCAAGCAAGGTGAATTCCAGAGCAGGTGGCGAAGAGGAGAACTTCTCTGTCCCTACCTCCTCCATCTCCTCCACCCCAGGCCTGTCAAGGAGGCCACCCCCCAATCCTGTTGTCAACACTCAGATCCCCACCTCTGGCATCCCCTATCTTTGAGAGAGGATGAGGGAAACAGGAGTGGGATCCCCAACACCCCTCCTTCCCTCTGCAAGGGGGACACAGAATCCTGCTCCCCGGGTTCACATTCCCAGGCTGGGATCTCTGCCTGCGGGTGTGGTGGCCCAGTATGCTCTACAAATCCACACTGCTCTCTGGGCTGTTTCTTATAAGCCCAGGGGGAGGTAAGTACAGAATTAGAGGGTAGCACTTAGAACCTTTTCTAGCACTTTGACATTTCCAGGACAACCAGGCATGTGATTGTTTTTCTAGCAATTCATTTTTATTGTATTTTACAAAGGTATCAGCCCACAATACATGGGGTGGCGGGGACAGTTGGAGGGAGATGAGTTTTCACGTGCACACGGAAGTGACGCTGTGCATGGGGAGGCTGTGTTTGCCGGGGCCGAAGCCTGTCACACAAGAAAGAGCGGCAGCTCGGGCTTCACCTACGTCTGCCGAGGACTGGCTGTTTATTGTGCAACTGGCCTTACGTATTTTCTTTTCAGAGAAAACAGCATAATACCCATCTCTGGCTATGGATGGGAAGATTACGGATGCTTTATTCAAGGTCAGCTATGAACAGTAGCTATTCCCCAGAGAATAGGTGCTTTCTGAGGCCAGGGGATATGTCCCACGCAGCTTCTTGGTTGTAGTCTCGGCACTCAAAGAGGGTTATGGCTCAGATGAGTGCCTCTGGGACGGTGCCTTTCCTCGGGAGGGGCATGTGTGCCTCTTTGGCTTGGCTCTGGCTACGTATATTTTGGATGCAGGGCTGGTCTGGTTGGGGTCTCAGAGCTGTAGCAATCGGTCATTTCTCTCCATCCATTCCCCAGTTCATATACTGCTTCACACTCTCTCTCCCATCCCCCACTTCTCTGTGCACCCCAGGCCCTTCCTACCTTCTCCCTGGATTCTGTGCATCGCCCCAGGCCCCTCATGAAATACTGCAGATCTCCTAACTACCTACTCTAATGATTTCTGCCCAATCCTTGAGCAGCCTGTACTAGTATTTACTTAATACTGTCTTGTCTTTTAAACTTTCTCACTTTTGAAACCTTGGCTTCATCTTAAACAGTGACAGTTGTGAAAACTCGTGTTTGATGTGTTATTTTTTTTTCCTTAATCCTTCTTAAAATAGACTCAGAACTATTAAAAATAAAATGTGCGCTTCCTAAGCATTATCTCAGGGGTCAGGCATGGCTCACACACTGCCAGGCAGAACCCTGGGATGAAGCAGTAAATCATCGGGCGTCCGCTAGGTGGGGCTGAGGGGTCCTCCTCCCTCCCTCCTCCCTGGCACTGCCCAGGACCCTCTGGTGTTCCTCGGCCAGCGCTCACTCACATGTTGAAGAGGTTGAGGCCAATGCGGTAGAGCCGCTTTCGCAGGGTGTCTGTGGAGAGCGTGGGAGACTTGCAGCTGGCCGGGTTCTCGCAGTGGTAGCGCGGCAGACTCAGGATCATGGCCTGCAAGGCCTCCTTGGAGGCGGCGGCCGACACTTCTGAGCCTGACTTGGCGGACTTGGTGGACGTGCTGCTGCTCAGGTGCTCCGAGCTGTTACCCGCCTCGGCCTCGGCCTCGGTCCCCTGCCCCACTTCCCCTGTCCCCTCCTCCTCTTCCTCCTCTGCCTTGGCGACCGAGGCCTCCTTTTCCACCGCCGCCTCAGCAGCCCCCACCAGGTCGGCGCGCAGGGCCTCGCCCGCCTCCACCTCTGCGCCTGTGTCCTCGACAGGCACGTCCCCCGGACCAGAGGCCGGGGCCTGCGAGGCCTCCTGCCCTGGCACCTCGCCCTGCTCTGCCCTGCCCGCCGCGGGCTCTGCTGGGCCCTGGGCTGTCTGTGCGCCCCTGCAGTTGGCCACCGACAGAGCCGTGGAGGAGGAGACAGAGATGTTCTGGTTGGCGATCTGCACCGTCACGTCCCGGAAGGCCATCATGAGGGTGCCGCCGTGGCCCTGGGGCAGGCCGGCGGTCTCTGCGGCGGCGTCCGCGGGCCCCGGGGCGGCGATCTCGGCCTCCCGCACCTCGGCCTCCAGGCCTGGTGACCCCGCGGCCGCCTGCAGGGCCTGGTGCAGCTGGTAGGCGCTGCTTTCCTGCAGGGAGCACACGGTCTTGAGGCTCCAGGTGCTGAGAGCGTCGTCGATGGACTTGGCCAGGGACTGCACCTGCTCGGTGAAGGAGTCCTCCAGCTCGGTGAGCGTGCCCGAGAGACTGGGCGGCAGGGAGGGCGAGCGCACCAGCGGCAGCCCCGCCAGCGCGCAGCCCTCCAGGAGCGCCTTTTCGGCCGCCAGGCTCTCAGCCGTCGGCGCCCGCGCTTTGCGTAGGGAGATGCGTCGAGGCAGGCGGCTCTCCAGGAGGGAGTTGCGAATCTTCTCGAAGTTCTTGCTGAGCTGGTACTGGCGGAAAGCGGTTTGGATGGTGCAAGCGGCGCGCCGGGACACCAGGTGGCCCCCATACTTGTGTTCTAGCATTTCAATCTGCAATGAGAAGGACAGAGAGGAGGAAAGGGTCAGCGGGCAGGCGAGAGGTGCAGCCCTCCCGAGGGCTGGGGCTGGAGGGTTTCAACCCACGCAGGGGTCACCTCGCTGCACTTTGGCGGGACCAGGAATGAGCAGCTAGAGGCTGCTGGCAGCTCAAGTGTGAAATCTCCTGGGTGTCAGGGCCTGAGAGAGCAGGTCCTCGGCGAGACTCCTAGAGATGTAGGGCAGAGGATTCCATTCTGGGGATGGTTAATGTCCCCAGGGCAGGAGAGCAAAGAAGGGCCCAGGTGCTGCTGCCGGTAGTCGTATACCCCTGCTGTGGCGGTTATTAAAAAATGTTCATATCAGAGATGCATACAGAAGTTTTATGAGTGAAATGCATGATTATCTTGAATTTGTATTAAAATACTGTCAAAGACTGTGGAAGGGTTAGATGACACAGCATTAATATTAATAAACATATTTATAGACATGGTTAGAGCTCGGTGATGGCTAGAGAGGAATTTATTGCACTATTGTTTGTACTTTTGCGCACATTTAAAAATAATGAACAATGAAAAATTAAACAGAAATGCTGAGAGAGAAATTGCTGCCACTCCTGTTCACCTGCTCCCTCTGTCACTGCACTGGGGCACTTCCCTCTCCCTGAGAACCTCATTGGGGTTTGTCCACCTCTGTCATCCCAGTACCCACTCCCAGGCTCTGGCACATGGTAGGTGCTCAATAACTGTGAATCTGATAAAAAAGATGGGTTGAGATCTCAAGGGTAGGAGTCCCTCCAGGCCCCTGAGACCCAGAGTTCCACAATTGGAGGCCCTCTGTTCTCACAGTGGAAGTCCCCCAACCAGAGCAGGGTGTGGGGGACTAGGCTGATGGGGGGGCAGGGCACGTCGCCTGGGCAGACCGGACCCCAGGAAGCTTCTGACAGGGAGACCAGTGTGTGTTCTGGATAGTCACCTCCTCTTAGCTCTCTCCCTCCCCCCTCTCCCCTTCTTCCCTCCGTGATCTTTCCCCTCTTAAGTTGCTGTGCTCTCACTTTTTCTCAGCATCAGACCTCTCAGGAAAGGACTAGGAAGGTGTGAACGGCCAATTGTATTTAACCATGATTCCTCCTCTACCAGTTTTCAACAAAAGTTGAGTCCTATGTTAAGGGGATGGGCTTTATTGGTGGCATTGTATACAAAAGTCTAGGGAGGGAGAAAGTGTTGCTGGCCCTGAATTTATGTCTTAATTACAACCATATGCTCTAATCCCACATCGTGTTCCTCCTGGACTAGGATCAGAGAGGTGGGCTGAGATGAGCAACCAAGGCAAGAACATCCTCACTCCCGTGCTCTCCAGGGATCGTGGTGGGGAGGGGACAGAGAGAAAGGCCACATTTCATCCTCAATTAACACTTCACCTGGCCTCCTGTGACTCAACCTGGGGAGGCTGCAAGTAGAATGACTGTCCTCTATAATGCCAGCAATGCCCTCTGTTCCCTCCCTGCAGGGCATGAGGGATGCCCACAACCCACCCAGCAGAGGCACCCTCTTAGCCCAGGGGACCTCATGGATACAACGCCAATCCTCAAGGACAATCCCAGGAAAAATGCAGCATCCTCAGTGCTTGTCTCCTGCTCTTCCAGCCTTGCCATCCAGTGCCATTCCCTACCCCCAGACCCAGGGACATCATGCTATCTACCCCTACATCCAAACTTACTCTCCCAGATAGCAGGAAACATGCAGATTGAGGTACAGAAGAAGCATTTGCATTTCACAAGATACAAGGGTATAAGAAGAAGGAAAAATCTCCACTGTTGTCTCAACCATCCTATGTTGGGCTTTCAAGGTGCTCTTAAAAATCATATAACGTGTATTTGTGATCTACTGCTATCTAACCAATTGCTACACACTTAGAAGTGTAAAACAACATTTATTTTATCGTAGTTCTGTGAGTCAGTAGTCTGGGCTCAGCTCATCTGGGTGCTTGGTTCAGGATCTCACCGGGCTAAGATCATGATGTCGGATGAGGCTAACATCCCATCCAAGGCTCAGGGCCTCTTTCAAGTTCACTATTTCTAGAGTTCAACACTAGTGCCTGGTGTTATAGGACTGAGGCCATTAGTTACTAGAGGCTACCTGCTATTCTCTGCCATGTGGTCCTCCTATAACATGGCAGTGTGCTTCTCAAGGCCAACAGGAAAGAAGTCCCGTCTGGAGTTTCACCCTTCTGATTAGGTTAGACCCACCCAGGACAATCAACTGATTGGTAACTTAATCATAGGAGTGATGTCCCATCATATTCATTAGTCCCACTCATACCCAAGGGAAGTATATACCAGGAAGTAGGAATCTCAGGGGCCACCTTAGAATACTGCCTACTTGATCTAGGTATGACCTCACGTACCCCTGAGAAGCACAGGTACCTGCCTTGGCTGCATTTTGTTCCTGCAGAAAGCACACTAGATGGAAGAGACTGTGGGAGCTTGGTTCATTCTCCCTGCTGGATTCTGGCATAGTCCCTAAGGCTGAGATGGAGATTCGGCCTTGGCTTAGGCAGCTTCCCCAAGGGGAAGTGTAGAGAGTGAGGAAAACTGTTCACTTACATGCCTCTTTTTTCTCAATTTCTGTATGTCTTTCACCCCACCCTCTCAAGCACCGTGAGAAACTGACCAGAAGCAGGGACTTCACATCTACTTCCCACCTGGCCTATTCAGACTTTTAGTGAAACCTCAGGCCCAAGAGCATTCTTTCAGGTTGTGTATGTTATCAGCCACAGAAGAAAGCTATGAAATTCATTGTCTGAGATGCTTCCAAAATGGCAAAGGGGCCCATCCCCCTGACATGGTGTCAACCCCAGATCTTCCCAGGCAGCCCTGTGACTTCACTGGAGTCCTCTGCCCCAGGGGCACTAGCCTGAGCTCTCTCTTTATCTATTTTCCACAGAACCTCTCAGAAGACTAGTTTTCCCTCCACCTCCCTGCAGGAACAAATGACAGACTACTTAGCCCAGCTGTGCCCTGACTCCTGTGTGCTGGGCCCTGCTGCCTCTCACTTCACACAAGGGTCTCAGGAAGCTTAATGTCACCCTGATCATTGCTCAGCCCCAGGCCCCTCCTCAGCCTCACTCCTCCCTCCTTTCTGTAGCTCTTGATGTTTTCACTACGCAGCTCTCCCTAGCACTCGTGACCCAGCACACCTAGGTCTTAGTATCTCTCTCCAGCTCCTTCATCCTGTGTTCTGGCCATAAATTCCCTACACGTGCTAGTCACAAGTCACACATGTGCCAACTTCCAGGGTCCACACACATTTTAACTGTCCCCCATGATCCTTGGACATCATGACTTGTGTGTTGGAAGTCATCGGAGCAGCCCTTGATAGGTGATAATTAACCACTAAGTAGGAGAGAACTGTGTCAGGTACACGTTCCCCAGGCTAATATCTTCTCACCCTGCCTGTCTCCCCTAGAAGACCTCATCCACTGCCATTGTGCTGGGATAGACTGAAGAACAAGCATCACCCAAGGGAGACACCAGGCCCAGACTCGCCGCTTCCCTGCTGGCTGGTCTCAGACATGGCTCTTAGTCTTCTCATCTGTTAAGCGAGGCTCACCCTAATGACTCCATACCCTGCTGTGGGGATGAAATTGTTTCACGTAGCACCCAGTACAGAGCAGATGCTCCAGAAGTGGTAAGTACTTGGTGATGACGATGATTGTGTCAGTGATCCTGCAATCACCATTCCTCTCCTTGACTGTAGACCTGCATTTCTAGCCCATGGATCCCTCTGCCTCTACAAAACCATTGTCAGCCCCTCCCCAACCTTGTCCAAATCAGATTTCCATGGCTTCCATACTGGCCTAATGACATTTGGCCTGCACTACATACTACCCAGTCTGGGAAACTTGCCTTTGTCCTGGGTCCTCGCTGCCCTATTCTGTCAGCCTCCTGTAGCCCCGTGGCTTCCACCCCTAGTGCCTTTTGCAATCACCCTTGACCTTCCCACCAGAAAGTCACCACGTGGGGCTCACTTGGGCCACCCCCGACAGCCTCCTCACTGCCTCCTGTGTCCTTCTCACTCCAGGGCAGATGCGACACAGGCCTTCCTTTGCTTGAGAATCACCCCCCCCCAAAGAAGCAAAATGCTTCCTCCCGGCTTTCCAACCCTAACCACTGGTCCCTGGCCTGCCTTCCAGCCTCCCCTGACAAGGCCATACCACACAGCAGCGCCCCTACTCCACCCCAACCGCTCTAGGTGGCCCTGCTGGAGTAGGCGCTAGTGCTTAGCTCCTGCCTTAGCCCGAAACACTCCCCATCCTTGACTCCCACCCTCATCCACTTTCCTCTAGGTAGAAATGTTGCCTTCTGCAAGGGACATCTCAAATGTGCCTCCTCTAGGAAACATTCTCTATGGAAAACCAGAAGGGTCACCCTTCTGAGGGCCCCATTTGAAAGTATCATTTCAAACTTCTCTTTGATTTGACACTTAGTTTCCCCCACAATCTTCCTGATATTTGTCCACCCATCCTTCCCTTGCCTTCCCCTCCTCCAGGCTCCAACAGAGCGAGAGTGCAAGTTATTTGCAACATCAAACAGGTCTTATTTATCCTCCCCCAGCAAAGTGTCCAGTGAGCAGCTGCTCTGCGAATGGTGTTTGAATCAGTTCTGGGATCACCACTGTTCAGTCCAATCAGTCCAGCACTGTCATCTTCTGCTGACCCTAGCCAAGGCTGCTGCACCCCCCTCACTGTGCCCTCACTGCTTCCCTCCCCCACTGCAGCCCACCCACTATGCTCACCACAAGCCCTGCTCAGAGCTCCCTTGGCTCCCAGACTGCCCATCACAGGGAGACGTTATTCTCCATCTCTGTGTTCCTTGAGCCCAGAGCTGGGCCTTAATGAATGTTTATAGACATGAACTCAGCTGAACATGCTGTACCTCATGGGAAAGACAAATCCATGCACGAGCATGTTCCTTCTATGTTTCCTAGCACCAGGGATGGTGCTGCACATGGGAACAATGATGGCAAGAGCAGGGCAGTGTGTAGGCCATGGCTCCCAGAGCCCTGCTCTTTATTCAACCTTGCAGTGAATGGCACCCCAGAGGTGTTTGGAGAAATCTGCCAACTCTGTGACAGTCCTGAGAACAACACAGTCCTTGCTCTCATGAGCAGGAGGGGTCCCAGACAGCACAGAGCAAATGACAGGCACTCAGTACATGCACATACCCAGGACCTGGTCTGAGCTGAGCCCTGAAGTATGAACAAAAGTCATCCGGGTGTGTCAGGACTGGGGACAGTGGGGAATGTTCCCAGTAGAGGAGGCCCAGAGGCAAAGAAGGGACTGGTGAACAGGAGTGGCTGGGACAATGATGGGGGCCAGGTCTGTGGCAGGGGAGGCTGGAGAAGCCTTTAGGCTACACACTGTGGGAGCCATCAGAGGTTTCCATGCAGCGGGAGCAGCGTGATCAGAAGTGCACTTTGTCGAGATGATATGATTCAACATGCAGGTGGGGCTGGATGAGGCCCAGCTTGAAGCAGGGGAGCCAGTTGGAGGGTCTGCATGGCAAAGACAAGTGGGTAGGATGGCCTGGCCTCGGTTAGGGCAGTGGGGATGGCAAGAAAGGGTGGGATTCGGGAACCAGTTAAGAGGTAGCATTAGTGGGACTTAGAGTAAGAGCAGAGGTGGAGAGAGACAAGGAAAACTCCCTGGGGGCTCTGAACTAGCTGCCAGAGGAGACCTGGTTAACACCTCTGGGGATGCCATTCAGCAAAAAGTTGCATGAAGAGCAGGGCTCTGAGAGTCGTGGCCTAGACACTGCCCTGCTCTTGCCATCATTGTTCCCATGTGCAGCGCTGGGAAACACAGAAGGAACATGCCCATATGTGGCACTAGGAAACAGAAGGAACATGAACATCCACATCCGGTATGTGGATTTGTCTTTCCCCTGAAGTACAGAGTGTTCGGTTGAGTTCATGTCTACAAACCTTCATTAAGGAGGCAGGTTGGTGGGCTGGGGAGGTAACGACTGCCCAAGACTCTTTCCAGTCCAAGGCTGTGGGATCCTGTGTGGATGGCACAAACATGGGGTCTGAACACCAAATCCTGGACCTCAAGGAAACCAGAGGGCAGCGTCAGGTCCTGGCTCCGGGCTGTATGCCCATCGCATCCTCCTTTATGTCACTAAATTATTGTTTCACCCTTTTCCTCCAAGCATCTTCATCATGCCAGACACTGTGTCAGGCGCTGGGAATATAATGGTGTGTGAGTCACGTGCCCGGTTCAGAGGAAGAAGCCAAGCTAACACAGGGCTTCGGGGTTGTAACAGGGAACATAACAGGGAATGTCTAGGACAAAGGGGCCTCTAGGGAGGGCAGGGAGAGATGCCACAGAGGAGCAAGAATCACCCAAATTGAGTCCTAAAGCCAGAGAAGGCCAAGGACAGGAGTGATGAGAGGAGTAGGACCTGCAGAGATAGAGGCAAAGGGGAACAGCACGAGGCAGCTGAGGCCCAGAGAAGGAAAGCACTTGCCCAAGGTCACACAGCTATTTGGCAGAAGAGAGAGGACAGCTCAGTCTCTTGTAAACGTGGGCCATGTTTTCAACTCCTTTTTGCCCTCTTCCTCCCACACCCAGCCTATGCTTGACCTAGGGAGATACCATAAGCCGGGGGCCCAGCTATGGCTATGCCCCAACGCAGGACTCACTGTCCCCTATTACACCCTCTGCCAGTTCTCACCTCACCTGACTCCATCTCATTGGCCTGAGTGAAAACTTCTGCACTAGAATTATGCCTGCCATAGGAACGGCCCAGAGTGCCCATCAGAGAACTCTCCATGCTACCCGTTAGGATTGGACTTGCTCCCCTGCCTGAGCCAACCGACATGGAATCTGGTGTTACTGACTGGATACTCCCTAAATGGAACTGTAGTCTCTTTGTGGGTTAGCTAGGGAGTGTGCTTTTTTCTTCTAGTACCATGCTCCCTTGTGGCTTTGCATAGTATAATTATTTTAAAAAATATATTCACTCAATAAGCTCTTACTATGCCCAGGACACTATGCTAGATGCTGGGGGAAGAGTACGAAGAGAAATGTGAGATGTTCTCCTGTCCTCAAGGAGCAAAGGCATGTGGAATTGAAAGGACTCCCTCATCTGGGCAACAGCCCCACTAAGATCCCACTGCAGTGCTCCAGGCAATTGTCTTCCAGCCCCCACCTGGGGTTCCCAGTAACAAAGAACTCTTTGTGCACAGGGCAGTCTATATTTTTAGCAGGTCTATTGTATAGCCTGGGGCCTGCGATTTAAAATCCTGTACTGTAAACTCAAAAAAGTCTCTCAGAAGGTAGATCTTATGTTAAGTGCTCTTATTACAGAAGGAAAAAAAAGGGAATGTCAGGAAACTTTTGGAAGGGATGGCATTCATAGAGATGGTTTTACGGCTTCATGAATACATGCTTATGTCTTCTGAGCTTACAGTCACATGAAACCCTAAGCCTTCCTCTCTGGTCCAGGCCTGCTCAGCTTACACTAGTGCTCTGGGTTTTTCAAAGCTAAGAGCAGAACTTCAGATTTTTCCTATTTCATCTGACTTTTTTTCATTTAAACCATGTTTCTGTCCTGATGAGATTTTTTTTAGTCTTGGATTTTATCATTGAGGCATTAGCTGTTCTCTTTCCATTTTATGTCATCAGAAAGTTTGGTAAATATAACTTTTATGCCTTTATTCAGTGCCTGGTCAAAGTGGTTAACATGGACAGGACCAAGGAGTGCTCTACTCACCTCCCCAGGAATTAACATGGATCGATGTTGGTTTTTGGTTTTTGTTTTTTTAACAATCTGCTTGAGAATAACCCACTAGACTATACTATCATCTAATCCACATATTCCTATCTTGTCTACATAGCTATCTTTGAAGATTTGGTCAAATCCTTTACTGAGAGGCAGAAGCTCTACCCCTAGCTGGGCCCTGATCTGAGATAATAGCTTGGTGTCAATGCCAAAGAGAGAAACGAGGTTAGTTTAGCTGGACTCAGTGGTCTTCCTTCTAGCTTCGATTAAGATTCATCTTGTCTATTGAGCTGGAGAGTGGTTCTTCAGAACCTACACATTTTGGAGCCAGGAGGGACCTTGGAGGTGATTCAAGGCCTAATTCTCATTGTCACTGATGAGAAAACCAAAACCCAGAGTGCTTAACTGGTGCTCCCAAAGTCGCAGAGTTAATCAGAAGAAGAAAGAGGATTGGATCCCATGTCTTTGTCTCCAAGCTCAAAGCTCTCTCTTGCCAGTATTACATCATCATATCTTTCTCAAAGCACACACACACACATGCAGACATACTCAAATACTCACACTTACACACCTTCCTTTGGTCTCTTAACTACTACCAGTTAAGAGATAGTTAGACAAACTGAGGCATTACCTGGGGGTTCAAAGGGAGCCCGTGACCCAGCACTTTCTCCCTGCCTCACAGAATGGAAAATAGAGGCCTAGAACCTTTCTGTAGGGTTTGTTCTCTAACAGGTGATCTGTGGGCCCCCACAGCCTGGACTGATCATGGGAAGTCTCAGCCTACCTCGAGGAGAACACTGCTCTTGTATCCCCTCTGAGGCTTGGATGGGCATGTCCCTGGGCTGTCACTTGTAAACAGTGAGTGGAGGTGGGACTTACCCAGAGAACAATGGGCTGTGTGCCCAGTGCCTTGGGAGGCCACTTAGGCTTCCTGTGCGTTGTGAGGAGCAGGGACCCTGGACACACCAGCTGAGAGCCTGGCATGGCAAGGGCACACACTGTGTGGGGTGTAGGCCCTGAATGGGAGAGAGGCAGTGCCTGTGGCTGGTTGCTCGAGGGACTGGGCTATAGGGAAGGGCAGATTCTGTCACTCAGTTTAAGACAACTGTGACAAAAGAGGTGTGCCTGCAGCAGAGGTGGGCCCAGATGGGGAGACCCCTGGTACTCTGGTCAGCCCCGAAGGGCAGGGCCTCTTCACCACCCTCCCCGCCCACCTTGGAGGCCCTGGGTACCTGTTTATTCTTTAGGTCAAGGGAGAGTTCGTAATCGGAGGCAGCAGGGGTGTGGGAGCAGAGCGCTGTAGCCAGGGCAGGCTGCTGCCGGCCAGGGGAGGCCGTGCGGTAGGGGCCAGCCCTCGAGGGGGCACCCCCCGCCCCTGGCTGCTCCTCCTCCTCCCGCAGCTCCAGATCTTGAGCCTTCAGGGCATGGGCACTGGGTCTGCCGGCTGCCACCACCGCCGCTGCCACCATGGAGTCCTCCATGCCCCCACCGGCCTGGGCGCAGGAGCCATCACTGTGAACAAAAGGCAACGGTGCTCGGTGCTCGGTTGGGGGAGAGGGAAACGGGGTGCATGTGGGCACTCTGGGCCAGCCTTTCCAGAGGGTGACAGGCCTTTCTAGTAACAGAGACGAGACTGGCTGGGGTATCTAGGGAGGGCAGAGCCCCTGGCAAGAAGTAGGAACAAGGCAGAGAAGATGAGCCCAAGGAGGATCCCAGATGGGGGAGGGGCAGCCATGGCCGGAGCTCAGGAGCCTCTCTAGTCAGACTGCGGCCAGCTCTGGCTCTGCCTCTGATTAGCTGTGTGACCCGTTTCCCCTCACAGGCATGTTGGGAGGCATAAGTTAGTGACAATTCTCAAAACTGTGTCTGGCTGATGGTCACTGCTGTGCGGAAGTGTTAACTACTGTAACCATCAGTGGCCTTGTGCCTTGGTCATTGCCTCAGTAGCTGGGAGGAGCCGACTCACACTGGACCAGTTCCCTCTTCAGACTTCCCAGGAAGGGAGGATGCTAGAAGGCCTGGCTTAGGCATGAGCCCTCTGGGGTAGATGGACTCCAGCTCTGGGGTCCAGGTCAGTGAAGATGAGGGCTCTTGCCCTGCTCAGTGTAGGGAGGCTTCTGCTCCTCCCTGGGGAGCCATGTAAGTGGCCCGCCTGCCTATGCTAATAAGACACATCTCTGGCTGGAGCAGTCACACTGCAGCCTGCCCTGGAGAGTGAGTTCCCTGAGGTTTCTTCCCTCCCCACCTGCCTCTACGTTCTGCCCCTCCCTGGCGGTCCAGGGCTGAGCTGCCTCCTCCATGAAGTCTTCCAGAGTGATGGCTGCTCTCACCGCTCTGTCTCTTAGAACACAGGAGCTGTTCCTAGAGAGTCTCTGTCTATTTCACAGAGGAGCAGCAGCAAGGTGGTCAGCAGCACAGGCTCCAGTCCAAGGCCTACCCACTGCGCAGCTGCCGGCAAGTTGCTTTTCCTCTGACCTTGGTCCTCTCCTCTGTGCAATGGAGGGCCTAGCACTTGCCTTATAGGGTGAGGTGAGGAGAAAAGGTGTTTAGCATGGAGTGTGTACTCAGGGAGCAAACTATCCCCCTGTCTGACCTTTCCTAGAGGCCAGGGCCCATATGTTATTTTATTCCTATCTCCCACTAAGTGCTGGGAAGATGCTGAGTACTTGGTCAATGCTTGGGGATGGGTGATTTGAGGAGAACCCTTCTGCCACTCTACCATGGACATGGCAGGGGTCAGGACCAGAAGGGACCTCCAGGTCATCTAGTGCAGGCCCAAACCCCACTTTTTTATAGATGAGGAGCAGGGCACAGGGAGCTGGGGTGGCCCTGGTACAGGTGAACCGGGCAGCCTGAGGACGCGATTCATCCAGGACTTTGCTGCCCTGAGAGATGCCCCAAATCTCACCAGGGGAAGGACCTTCCCCTGCTGCTTCCACTGACCTCAGGATGTACAGTGATGCTCCTCCTGCGCTGGAGCAGCCAAGGGTGGGGCAAAGAATCCTCCTCACTCTCTCCACCTGCCCTCCCATCTGTCCTCCCCATACTCCCTGCCCTCCTGCAGGTAGAGGAGCGCTGGCCGCTGGCCGGCTGGCCCCGCGGCAGGGACTCCTCGCTGCTGCTGCATCTCTCTCTGCTCCCCTGTTTCTCATGGGGCTGCCAATCACACAGCATGGCTTGAAGGAGCTCTAGATGTTTTTCATGTGCTTTTTCATTGGCCTCACCAGAAAGTTCTTTCGAAGGCCTAACTTTAACCCTTCTTCCTATGCCCTCCCTTAACTCAGAGCACATGGAAATAGCTTTTTCCCGGCACTAGCACAGCTTGTGTCCAGCACCTGGAGGGTAGTGTTAGGTCTCACCCATCTCTCCTCCATACTGTCCGTGGCACTGACGCCTGCAGCCTCTCCGTGCCAGAGCATCTTCCAGGGTGTTTAGGGAACTGGTGGCTACTGGGATTAGCCTTTTCCTCTTTGATTGCCGGAGTGTGTGTGGCAGGAGGTACAGCAGAGTTATCCCCCTTGATAGCCACACTCAGCCAGTGACAATGGGGACTGCTGGGTATATTTCCCGGCTTCCTTGTGCTTTGGGTGGAACATTCTCCACTGTCTCCCAAGTGTTCCCAGAGGGGTAGAGCCCCAGTCGTCTAAGCAGTGGCTGGATCATTGATGAACCCTGCCTCGGTTTCCTTCTCTCTTGTGTCTCATTTTCTCACTCCCCGCAGGCACTCCCTGGAGTCACCTTGTCCTAAACAAACTACTGTGTTAACACAAAACAAATTTTAAAAATAACCTTCTGTACGGGCCTTTGGTTGTGGGCCACCCTTCCAGAGACAGATGAAACTTTCATAAGGCCTTGTCTCCTTCACTCATTCACAGAGCCTGGGAGTTAGGCCTCCCTCTGCAAAGTCCAACAAGCACAGAAGCACATGTGCACACACTGTCAGGCACACACATGCACGCACACTCATGCACACACTCTCATGTGTGCACACACACACTCACACACGCATGCACAAATACTCTCTCTCCTGTACACAATACTTCTAACCAGTTCTGTGGCTTCGGGCCACCTATGTTTTCCTCCTGCGTCCTTTCCCTCACCTGCCACTCGAAGGGAGCTTGCTCATCTCTAAGGACCCTTCCTACTTGGACATTCTAGGAGCTTGGACCCCAGGGCAGAGGCCAGTCCACCAAAGCCCTCCAGCCCCTGGGCTCTACACCCTTAGCTGGTGGAGTCAATTCCTCCTTTGTCTCCCTGTATGCTCAGGGGCCTCAGAGACTGGGACCTCCAGATATATGGTGAAGAAGTGTTGGAAAGGGGGCTTCCATCCTTGCCTTCCTTCCCTAGACTCACCGGTATGACTTGTATGGTAGGGTGGCCATGGAACCCCTGGACTGTTTCATCAATATGGCAACATTGAAGGTTATATAGCAGGGGGTAGAGAACATGGGCTTTGGTGTCAAAGGACCTGGATTAGGATCCTGGCTCTTCTACTTACCAAGGGACCTCGAGCAAGTTACCTAACATCTCTGTGGTTCTTTCCTCACCTTCGTAATAGACCTTATAACAACTGCTTTGCAATGTAGCTGTCAGGAAGAAGACAAAGCATGCGTAGCACCTGGTACAGTGCCTGGCATACTGTGGTCCTTCATACATGGTGATGATGATGGGGATGTTTTCTGGGCTAGAACCCTACAGCAGGGAGGCCCAGAGGAGTCCTCAGAAAAATAACACTGAGAATTCTGAAGTGGAGTGGGTGGTTCTCAGCATTTAGTTTTCCTGGCAATCTTCACAGAATGGAAACAACAGGGTTTCCCATCACTCCTTCTGGCCGTCCCCAGCCCTCCAGATGGACCCGCTTCCTGGAGGCTTCCTCCCAGCTCTGTCACAGCTGAAAACAAGGAAGGGGACTTGGTCTTGGGTATCACCAATACCTGGCTTCTGAGGAGCCTGTGTGGAGTTGCTCCCTGCAAGCCGCTGCCTGCTGCCCTCACAATGTGGGGCATCCTGGATGGGCATTCATCCAATGCCTGTGGTGTAGCCTTGGACTTGGGCACTGTGCCAGGAAGCAGTGGTGGCCTGAGTCCTCAGAATCCCTCTATGGTGACTGAGTGTCAACAATATGTTCTCAGCCTCCATTTCTCTCTCTGTACTCATCTGGAAAGTGGTCAGGGTCAGAAGAAAGAGATTAGGATCATCTTCTTGGCTGTCATGGCTGGAAGGACCACCTGTTTCAACTTGAAGTACAACTATTGCAATCCACAGACCCTTATGGAACTGGAGGCCCATTATTCTTGCTCCCAGAACATCACTCCTTCCAAGACATGGGCTGTGTATCCACCTTCCAGAGTTTGCTAGGCTGGCCTCTCATCACATACAGCTGCCATCCCTAATGGCAGGTCTCAGGCAGCCTGGCACCTGGACAGGAATTATGTGTCTGGGACTCACTCTGAGATCTGAGTGGCTTCTTATAAGCCACTCCCCCAAGCTCCTAGAGGGGAATTCTGTGATCTTAGCTCCATGGGTCCACATCTAGTGGCAGAAACAAATTCCATGAGTGACAGTCCACTAGCCTGGAGAGACTCAGGGACACCATTAGCATATGAATGATGCTGGTCAATAGGTTAATCTCCAGGTTGGGGTACCCATTTGAGAAGCCAAAAAGTAAAACATGGGTGGCACCAGGGGGGTTCTTAGAAAGCTTTGATTGTGTCCACATGACATTAGGCTGATATATTTACAGAGGCCCAGGGCTTCAAAAGAACTCATGCAGTAGGCTCGGCGCCTGTGGCTCAACGGGCTAAGGCGCCAGCCACGTACACCTGAGCTGGCGGGTTCGAATCCAGCCCGGGCCCACCAAACAACAATGATGGCTACAACCAAAAAATGGCCGGGCGTTGTGGCGGGCGCCTGTAG
>CAUYRH010046153.1:0-18230 GCA_963574655.1 Perodicticus potto
CAGCCCTGTCCCTGATTGATGTAAAGTAGATGAAAAAGCTGATAGAACAGAACAAGTTTGCAGAATATCTGCCCTGTGGAAGAGACGCTGGGCTGCTAATAGTCCTGACTCAGTCTGTGAGATTCAGCCCTTTGTCTCAGCTGTCATCCCCTGAGGGCCAGGTGCGGCTGGCCGAACTTTAGCAAAGCTTTCTCAGTGCTGCGGCTTGGTGCCTCAGGGGACTGCCTCTCCACTTCGGCCACCTCTCGGCTCACTTTCCTCTCGCTGCTCCCGAGCCGGGAAAACAGCACAGACCAGCAACACCCCGCGCCCTGTCCACACCCCTCGATAAAGTGTCCAAGAATCTAGACTCCGTGGGGGACAGACCTCCAGACCTCAGGGTGAGAGTGGAGGGGAGTGCTGGGAGTTTCAACTTGCAGGTAGAGAATATATACAGTTTTTATACAGTTTTATGCCTGGCAGGAGAGTGCCGCGGCACCCTAGTAGGGGAAGGAGGTCCGGTTTTTAGAGGGTCTTTCCCGTGAGGTAGAGTGGGAGGACATCTGAACTGCGGCTCTCATGGGGGAGGGGACTTCCGTCTGCTTGGTGATGTGCTCTGTACCTTTTATTTGTATCCTTGGGATTGTAGATCGCTCCAGCAGGGTTGATGTGCGTTCTTCGACCTTCTCTTTTGGCTCAGTCCCAAACCGTTGGCTTTCTTGCTAAATTTCTGTCCTTTAACTCTTCTTCTGGATGGGAGCGTCTGCAGAAAGCTGGCTACAGACCACCTTCTTGGCTCCTCCCCTGTTGATTTCTTTTTAACGCTAAATGTATCTCTCTCCTCAGTTATTTGTTTAATTTTTTCTTCTTGGTTTTAGTTTATTACTACAGATTGTTTTTGATCATTCCCACTCTTAATTTTGTATTCAAAATATAAACTTTTCTCAGTCTTTTGTTATCCACATCTGTTAACGATAACCATGAAGAATTAAACAAACCTGAATATTCACTGTGATATTAAATTACGGACAATGTTATAATAAGTTGCCATTCAGTACATTTTAATTCTTTTTTTTTTTTTTTTTTTTGAGGCAGAGCCTCAAGCTGTCACCCTAGATAGAGTGCCGTGGCCTCACAGCTCACAGCAACCTCCAATTCCTGGGCTCAAGTGAGTCTCTTGCCTCCACCTCCCAAGTAGGTGGGACTACAGGCGCCCGCCACAACACCTGGCTTTTTTTTGGTTGCAGCCGTCATTGTTGTTTGGCGGGCCCGGGCTGGATACGAACCTGCCAGCTCAGGTGTACATGGGTGGCGCCTTAGCCTGTTGAGCCATAGGCGCCAAGCCTACATTTTAATTCTTAAGAAATTGTGAAACCGTATTCAGTGGAACCTCCATAGTTCACCACCTGCTTATATTGCCTACCCCCTTAAATTGACCTAATTTTCATAGATTAGACAGACAGGCACCAAATATATAGCATTACAGTAGACCTCAGTCTTTATGTTGACCACTTTTGTATGCTGACCAGTTTGTTATAGTTCTTTGGGTGGTCAACTTAGAGAGGTTCTACTGTATATTGCTTATTTCTTAGATTGTTGGTGCAATCAGAATTTCACATCCTTCAGCCACAAAAGATAATAGAATATTTTTATTTGATGAAATGTTTGTATGTTTTATCATGAGAAAATATGATTTAGACTGAATAAATTGCAGCACAATGGGACCAATAAGCGGAGAACAATATGTTCAAAAAAGTTATAAAAAAATGACATTTTTCTCGATATTTTAAACATAAAGCATGTATACTGTGGAAAATTTAGGAAAGTAGAACTTAAAGCTAACAATTCCTCCTCTTAATTAGCCTTAAATAAACTGCTCCTACATTATATTAGGATTCCTAACACTGACTTTCAGATAGTACTAAAATACTTGGGCTTGGTAGCATTTGTTGTACTTACAACCTATATCCATTTATCCATTTCTAACAAATTATTTCAGGATATTTTGACAACTGTTTTATTGCTATAATTTTGGGGGTCAGGGAACACTTTGCTCGGGTCCATAAGATGTTGACTGAAGTGGCTTAAATGAGGCTAGAGGATCCTAGGTATGGCTTCACTCGTTTGTGTTAGGCTTTCGTGGTGGCTTTTAGGTGAGACCCCTCATCTGTTCTCTGGGTGTCTTTCCTGTTTATCAGCTAGGACTTTCTTGCCCACTCTGTAGAACAGTGTTTTTCAACCTTTTTAAAATTCTCATGGCACACTTGAACCTATAGTTAAATGCACACTTGAATTATGTTGATCAAAAAAAAAAGAGTGGGGAAAAAAAAAGGATTATACTTACTGTGTTTTGAACTTCATTTGAAAATAATTTAATTTATGATCTTTAAAAGTTTTCTAGGCACACCTGAGATCCTCTCCTGGCATGCCAGTTGAAAATCACTGGTCAGGAAAGATAGCCTAGTCTACTTGGTGATTCTGGGTAACAAAGGAACAAAAAGAGAAGTGTCTATTCCTTTGATGGCCTAGGCCTGAAACTGTATAGCACCATTTCTATTGAATGGCTTTCAAAGTAAATAAAATGACTATGTCACCAAAATTTAAGGGAAGAAGAAAAAAGAGTCCATCTTTTGATAGGAGGAGTAATATATATATACAGGAATAGGAGAAATCATTGGCAGCCATCATTGTAGATGATCTGCCATAGTTCTTCCTCTGGTGGATAGTTCATGTCTTTGCAACATGTAATGCGGGATGCCCAGAAATCTCATCTAATTATGGTCTGAGGCTCAAAATCCATTATCTTATGATGTGTCTGCACCACATTAGGATGAGGCTTCTTGGGTATGGCTCCTCTTGATTTTGGAGATCTGTGGACTGAGAAGACAAGTTACTCTCCCCACCCTTCCTGTCTGCATGAGTCATATGAAAGTTTTGAGACAGAATGTGTTATGATCCATTATTTCATTTGCAAGAAGCACAATCAACAGCATTCTTTCTGGTTCACCTGTGTGAGTTTCTTCTTGCTTGGCTTATTGGTGTTGGTGGGGTGGAGGTGGAGGCACAGCTTCATTTGTTTCTGTCTATGTGGATTTTATGGTTTTTGATCTTTGTGTATCTTAAAACTTTTGTAATGACCCATATATGTATTCAACATATAATTTTGAAATAGGGATAGTTAACCACAACAGACACTTCCATTGGAGAGTAAAAGAATAGGAAGCATCATATAGCAGACTCTGGCCCAAAAGCAGTTATGAACTCCATCCAAGTAGGGAATAGACAATATTCTGTAATAATGGCTTGGTTCTGTCTTCTGGTAGTGTTTTCATAATTCATTGTTTTTTAAAATATCTTTTGGCTAGATGCTTTTTTGGTGTTGTCTCTACTCTCTGAGTCATTTTTACTTTTCATTAAGAAATGGACCTTAACTTTTCGAGCCTGTTCCAAAAAGAAAAAGAAACGAGCCTTGTATGTGCTGGAGTAGCAGACTCACTCTACTTTTTTTTTTTTGCAGTTTTTGGCCACGGCTAAGTTTGAACCTGCCACTTCCAGCATATGGGGCTGGCGCCCTACTCCTTTGAGCCACAGGCGCTGCCCCAGACTTAGTCTACTTTATGAGTAAATTTGAAATCTTACCGGCTTCTTTTTATTAGGAATAGTATTTTTTTTTGTTTGTTTTTGTTTAAACTGATGGTATTCCTTTACATACTTTGTCAGTTTTCTTTTTTTTTTCTTTTTGAGACAGAGTTTCACTTTGTTACTCTTGGTAGAGTGTCATGGCATCATACCTTGCAGCAACCTCAAACTCGTGGGCTCAGCCTCCCACGTAGCTGGGACTACAGGTGCTGGCCACAACGCCTGGCTAATTTTAGACATGAGGTCTTGCTTTTGCGCAGGTTGGTCTCGAATCTGTGAACTGAGGGCAATCCATCCGCCTCGGCCTCTCAGAGTGCTAGGATCACAGGCGTGAACCACTGCGCCTGGCCCGTCAATTTCCTGTATATCAGATTATAAGTGTACTCCATTAGACAAAAGTCACACCCACAGTTCTTTCTGAGATGAGTCTCTCTCTACTTTGGACCCCAAGTCCCCAAGTAAGTGGTCCTGTAAGTTTATTAGAAGCCCTTTTGCCTACCTAAGAGGGTATGTAAGCACTTCCTAAAATATTAACAAAAGATCTTTTGGAAGCCACTAGGTGGCTATATTGTGGTAATATAGATGCATTTTTGTTGTGATAATAGGCCATGTTTTATTGGCAGTGTTCTAGATTTAATGTTCATCCTTATGCTATTTCTTTGACAGTCTTTTGCTATCTGAAGCACTAGTGATGAGAAACAGTTATTTTTCAACATAGCAATTTCTGGTTAGAAATATTTCCTTTATAAATTCTGCTTATGAGCTAAACTATTCATTTACTTATTTATTTATTCATTCATTTATTCATTCTGAGACAGGGTCTTGCTTTATGCAGTGGCTTGGTCATAGTTCATTGCAGACCTCCTGAGCTCAAGAAATCTTCTCTCAGCCTCCTGAATAGGTGGGAATACAGGTGCACAATGCTGTACCTGGTCAATTTTTTTATTTTCTGCAGAGACGAGGTCTCACCCTGTTGCTCAGACTGGTCTTGAACCCCCAGGCTCAAGTGACTTTCTTGCCTCAGCACACCTCCTCCCCCGCCCCCCTAAGTGCTGGGATTACAGATGTAAGTCACCACGCCCAGCCAACAGTTCATTCTTTAGCTTATAATTTTCTGTTTGTACCTTTTCATATTTATCTATAAAGAATCCACTAGCACTTTGAATATTACCTGGAAAATTTCTTAGTCAGATCCTTGGAGGTATATTTTTAATCTTGTAAGTTACTTTATATAACAGTTTTTTTAATTGCTTTGCCAGTATATAGTGTGGGTTACCCTTCTTCCAGTCTTTGGTAGCATTTTCCTTAATGCTCTTTCAGGTTCTTCAGCAATCTCCTCCTTGTCCTTCCAGCTCCCACTATCTGTCAATCCCCAAAGCTAATGTAGTTTAGGTTTCTGTTATATCAGTCATCTGTACTCCCTTTCCTCCCCTTTTTTTTGTTTTTATCTTTTGCAGCATAACAAATCATCTCAATGTGTGTAATTTTTAGCTCATAGTTCTATGACTTAGAGATTTGGTATGGAGTCAGTAGAGACAACTTGTTTCCTCTAGCAAACAAGCTAGAGGCGCTTGTTCATCTGGTGCCAGTTGAAGCAGGTACTTAGGCTGAAGGGTGCAAGTTATTTTCACTCCCTTTCTGGGGCGATGGTGTTGGTTGTCTCCCAGGGTACTCCAGTTCTCATCTTCGTTCTCATCTATCTTCATCTGTTGTCATTCACACTTCAGGGCCTCTCTCTTCATGTGGCATTCTTCTCTAGCAGGACAGTCTTCTACTGTTTTTACGTAACACTTTGGGTAGCAACTGAACAAAAGCAGAAATCTCCAGTCCTCTTAATATTGAAGCACAGAACTGGCACAGCATCACTTATGCCTTATCATACTGGTCAGAGTGAGTTGCTAGGCTAAATTCAATGGAGGGAGAAATAGACTATTTTTGAGCGTTTAGAGGTAGGAAGAATTTTGGTGGTTATATTTACAGAGGGTGTAGTTAAATAGCGCTCAGAGAACGTACTTATAAGTCTTTCTCTCTCTCGTGGTTGTTTCCTAATCTGTTATGTGCTTGGAGCAGCTAGTTTATGCTTTGTCTCTTATGCCCACAATTTTTCTTGGTATTCAAAAGGATTATAATAATGAATTATTAACTATCTTCTCATTTTCAGTACTGTACGTATTTGTTCAAAGATGGGATCAAATGCTCTTTTAACTTATTTTCATATTATGAACATACTTCTTTGTCATTTTTTACTCCAATTTATTGGCTATATGCAAGACTTTCTCCTATGTGGCTATATAATGCTTTCATCACTTATTGAACATTTAACTTTCAAACTTTGTAATTTTTGTATTATAAGTAATTTTTTTTAAAAAAGTAGGTATCTAAGATATTTGTAATTATTTATTTATGTTTATTTTTATTTTTTTGAGATAGTCTCTGTCACCCTTAGTAGTGAGGCTTGGTGTTATTTTAGCTGACAGCAACCTCAAACTCTTGGGCTCAAGCGATCCTCTTACTTCAGCCTCCCAGACTAGCTGGGATTATAGGCACCCATCACAACTCCTGGTTATTTTTAGAGACAGGGTCTTACTGTTGCTCAGGCTGGACAGGACCTCTTGAGCTCAGGCAGTCCCCCTGCCTCAGCCTACCCGAGTGTTAGGATTATAGGTATGAGGCTCTGGGATTGGCCTACAACTTTTTCTTTTCTTTGCAGTTTACTTAGTTCAGTTGCCCTTTCCTCCTTTCTATTCTTTTATCTCTATTTCATCCTCACTGAGTTTTTTTTTAACAGTTTAAAAATTTAATTTTTTGTAAAAATGGGATCTCTATGTTGTCCAGCCTGATTGTGAATTTTATAAGTCTTATAATTGCTTCATAATTCTTGGATATTCTGTTACATGATTTTATTTTATTTTATTTTATTTTTTTGAGACAGAGCCTCAAGCTGTCACCCTGGATAGAGTGCTGTGACATCACAGCTCACAGCAACCTCCAATTCCTGGGCTCAAGCGAGTCTCTTGCCTCTGCCTCCCAAGTAGCTGAGACTACAGGCGCCCGCCACAATGCCCGGCCATTTTTTTTTTTTTGGTTGCAGCCATCATTGTTGTTTGGCGGGCCCGGGCTGGATTCAAACCCGCCAGCTCAGATGTACGTGGCTGGCGCCTTAGCCGCTTGAGCCACAGGCGCTGAGGCTATATTTTAAGCTTTAACTATGACCATATGACCCTTTTATTGAAAGAAAGTTTCTAAAATCAATGTTTTACTTTTATAGAGCATGGTAGAATCAATTAAACACTGCATTGTACTGCTGCAGATTGCTAAAGTAAGTAAATTTTACCTATGTACCTTTGTCATATAATAGAATTTAAGAATTATAATGGCATTTTTCTTTAATACCCAAAAAATTCAGTTTCGAAACATAGGACTTCTCTATGGTAAACTGTACTGTTGGACGTCCTGATACTTTTGAACAATTACTATGTTTGGATGTTACCTTACCTACTGCCTTTAGTAATATAATTTCTGATGGTGGCTGGGAAGGAGGAAAGTATGTTTGAATGACTCATCTCTTTTCCTTCCTTTTTACCCATTATAGCTGCTTGGAACAGGGGCATATAATACAAAACCTTTTACAAAAAAGTTTTTCTTAGAAAATAAGAGAATTGCATTTGGTACTTAATTTTCTTATCCACAGTGAAGAGTGTAATAGAGATATATTTTTAAAAATTGTGGTAGTTCTTTTGGTTCTGAGCTACATTGATGAACTGTAATTACTATTATTTATTTATAAAATCTGTAATTTTAATAATTGTGTTAAAAATGTCATGTATATTGTTTGCTTTTCTGAAAAATTTTGGCTTATTCTACTTAAATACATGGTTTATTGTTTCAAATTTTCAGAGATAAGAATTTTATTGTTTGAGAATAAGAATTTTTTTAGCTTTATTATTATTATTATTTCTACCTGTGTTCATGTATTTACTGTAAGTGGCTAGAAGGGGGTAGGTGGACAGCTTAAGTGCTACGTTGGAAAATGCTGTTGGTGTGAGTTTTTAATTAAAAGTCTGTTTTATTTACTCAGTTTTATGTATTTGTTTGCTGAATCGTGGAGACTTTTTACCTGTCATTGTTAATGACACAGTAGTGCAGGACATTCACTTTTTGTTTGGATAGTAAGGATATTCAGCTTATAAATTAAAGGGGGCAATGTCATTTTCATTTGAGACCAGGTTTAATATTACACTTAAAGTGTCAGAATGTAGGGCTTGTGTCCCCTTTCTAGATAAAACTGATATCTAGCTTTCCTGATTTTCTATGTAATTGTCTAAATTTTTCATCTGCTTTTGTGGATCAGAATATATTCTAAAGCTTAGAAGAAGGGAGGATAGAATTTGATAAGGTTTTTGTTTTAGTTTATCTTGGCTATGAAATTACATACAGTAGTAGAGAGCATCCACAGTTAAGAGAAGCCTCTCCACGAACCTGCTGGGAGGGTGTCGTAGGGCATTCCCCAGCCTACTGTAGAAGACTGAGGAAGAAGATCCGACTCAGTATTTAGGCCAGTTGGGGAGATCTCTGAAAATCATTTAGAACCTTAGATAGTTGTACAGTAGAGCAGCCCAGCCTATTTCAGTAGCTCACGTTTAACCACTCGTTAATAACATTTTTGGTGTTCTCTGTCTTTGAATTTATTACATTTCAAATTACTACGGCTCTCTTCTAGAACTTTCTATAAGTTAATCTGTACCCACTTCCTGTCTGTTTTAACTCAGTGTGATAGACTGCATTTCAAGTCCTTTGCAATGGGTAACTTTAATCATATAAATGGAGTTTGGCTTTTTATTTATTCCAGAAGGAAGTTTTGTTGGGGTTAAGGCTTTTTGTGTACAAATGCAACCCTTAGTAATCTTTGTACCCTGTGTGATCTCTGTATTTATAAACTTAAATCAGACCATTTCACTTGCCTATTCAAATCCCCCAGATGGTTTCCCATCTCATTTGGAATGAAATCTAAATTATTTACCTTAACTTACATAATTTTAGTCGTCACTACTCTCTGACCTCAGTTCCTAACCTTACTTGAGCACGCCATTCCAGTAGTGTTGGCCTCTTTGCTTTTCCTTTGACAAGCCAAGCTTTTTTGGTCTGCTTTAGGGATTTCAACTTGCTTTTTCTTCTACCTGCACAGCATTTTCCACTGATCTACATCAGGCTTACTCCTTCCCTTTATTCAAATTTCTGCCACATGGAACATCTTTGGAAAGACATTCTTGACCACCTAAAAAGTACTCACTCTCTAACTCCTGCTAGTTTCTTTTCCTTTGTGACACTATTATCACTAGCAAAGTTTATATGAAGTATATATTTTTTTCATTTGTAAAATTGTTCTTCATTTTCTGTTCTCTATATATTCTTATCAGGTCTTCATAATTGATTTTTTTTAAATATCAGATTAATATGAGGATACAAGTGATTATGATAATGTTTATTTACCTGTTCCTCGGCTCTCTTCACTAGAGTACACTCTCCGTGAGGACTTTGTCCATCTTACCACTTATATTAGTCTGCTCTTGCTGCCACAACAAAACACCATACCTTGGGTGGCTTAAACAACAGAAGTTTGTTTTCTCACAGTTAAGAGCCTAGACATCCTTGGCTAGGTTCTCGCCTATTCAGTTATTGGGGAGGGATCTTCTCCTGACCTTTCGACAGGCATGTCTTCACATAGACCTTCCTTGGTTTCTCTGCACAGAGGGAACATGCACACAGGAGGGAGAGCAAGCTCTCTTGTGTCTCCTTTTAGAAGGATTCTAATCCTCTTGAATCAGGGGCCCAGCCACATGACCTCACTTAACCTCAGTTAGGTCCTTAGAGGTTTCATCTCCAAATACAGCCACCTTGGGGATTAATAGTTTGGGGGTGAACCATAAACATTCAGTCCTTAAAACCATAGTATCCTTAATTCCTACAATTGCCTGCCACATAGTAGATGCCTGATAAATAACTGAATTACTAAATGGTTTTACTAATGTTTCATTTAATGGTCATATGGTTTAGTATTTTCACTATATGTATGATTTTATTTAGCCATTTTTTTGTTGTGCTGCAATGAATATCTTGGTAAATTAATCTTTAAATACCTTTATCAGTAATGTGTGATTAACATACAAGATTTTAAAATAAGGGGCAGCACTTGTGGCTCAGTAGGGCGCTGGCCCCATATACTGAGGGTGGTGGGGTCAAACCCGGCCCCGGCCAAACTGCAACAAAGAAATAGCTGGGCATTGTGGCGGATGCCTGTAGTCCCAGCTCCTCGGGAGGCTGAGGCAAGAGAATCGCGCCCACCACAATGCCCGGCTATTTTTCTGCTTTTGCAGTTCAGCCGAGGCCGGGTTTATGGGGCTGGCGCCTTACTCGATGAGCCACAGGCGCCGCCCTGGAGGACATACATTTTAAGGGGACTATCATAGGTTGGTAAAAACAAGAGAACTTCCATCTAGTCCTGATGGAAATATAAATTGCTGTAGCCACTTTGGAGGACTATTATTCACTGGCAGATTAATAAAACATTGCAATCAGCTTCTTTGAGGGAGACGGTGCCATCTGAGACCCCAAAGTGATAGAGGGGAAAGCTGATTTTTTTTTTTTTTTTTTTTTTTTTTGAGACAGAGTCTTTCAGTGTCACCCTCGGTAGAGTGTTGTGGCGTCAGAGCTCACAGCAACCTGAAACTCTTGGGCTCAAGCAATCCTCTTGCCTCAGCCTCCCAAGTAGCTGGGACTACAGGTGCCCACCACAGTGCCTGGCTATTTTTTTGTTGTAGTTGTTGTTTAGCAGGCCTGGGCTGGACTCCAACCTGCCTGCCCCAGTGTATGTGGCTGGTGCCCTAACCACTGAACTCTGGTTGCCGAGCGGGGAAAGCTGATTTTGATACCTTGTGTGTTTTGGGCTGAGTAGGATTCGCTTCTTAGTGGTAGCATGCTCCTTCCAGTTTTGATTCTTTCGTTTTATTTCCCACTTGGAAAAGCTTCTTTCCTGCCTAAATGATTAGTATATTGGTTCCCAAAGTTTGCTGCACATTAGAATCATCTGGGAATATTTAACAGTTCTGATGTCTGGCTTCCACACCCAGATATTCTTTTGTATTTCTCTTGTTGTGTAGGGTGTCACCTGGGTGTTGAAATAGTTGTAAACCCACAGGTAATTCTAATGTGCAGCAAAGTTTGGGCACCACTTAGTGAGATTTTCAAGTGGACTCGGAAGACCTCCTTTTGTCATTGGTGGAAACAGCTGATGTTTCACTCAGAGGACAGAGTGAAGATAATCTGGGCGGCCCCTACACTGGAGACTTCATCGAGGTCAGATGATATCACCACACACCACAACTCACAAGTACTGTTACAATGCCTGATAAAGTGTCATGTGCAGCCAGATGACTGTGATCTACCCTAGGTTTACTTTTGCATCTTTGTTTACCAAGATCACTGAAGTTAAGAGAAAAGCTACGTGAAACATGCTTTGGTTCTGAGGTGTAGTTGGTACAAACTTGGTGAACTCTGATTCATTATCACCAAACAGGTTAAATCATGCAATTGAGCAATAATATTTCAATATAATTAAAAATCAGATACTTTGAAGACAATTCTTATAGACAAAGATAGAGATTATTAGCATTTTCAAAATAGACACATCAGTTTGATTTATGTATAATATTATGCATGAAATAGATGCAAATAAATACTGTTGCTTAGTTAATTCAAATTTGAGATTTTAATTTTGTCAGTTACTTATTGAGTATCCTGAGTCTAGACCAGTGCTGTCCAATAGAAATATGAGAGCCATAAATGTAATGTAACAACTGAGATTAATTTCAATAATGTATTTTGTTTAATCCAGTATATCTAAAATATTACCATTTCAACACAATCAATATAAAAACTCACTAATGAGATATTTGAGATATTGTTTCCCTTCCCTTTCTTCTTCTTTCCATCTTCCTCTTTTTTGCACCAAGTCTTCAAAGTCCTGGGAGTATTTTATACATTGAGCTGGCCACATTTCTTTTTCTTTTCCTTTTTTTTTTTGAGACAGTCTCAAGCTGTTGCCCTGGGTAGAGTCCCATGGCATTATAGCTCACAGCAACCTCCAACTCTTGGGCTCAAGTGATCCTCATGCCTCAGTTTTTCTATTTTATTTATTTATTTATTATTTTTTAATTTATTTTTTGAGACAGAGCCTCAAGCTGTCGCCCTGGGTAGAGTTCCATGGCGTCACAGCTCACAGCAACCTCAAACTCCTGGGCTTAAGAGATTCTCTTGCCTCAGCCTCCTAAGTAGCTGAGACTACAGTCGCCCGCCACAATGCCCAGCCATTTTTTGGTTGTAGTTGTCATTGTTTGGCAGGCCTAGGCTGAATTCAAACCCGCCAGCTCTGGTGTATGTGGCTGGTGCCTTAGCCGTCTGAGCTACAGGTGCCACCCAGTTTTTCTATTTTAGTAGAGAAAAGGTCTCAGGCTAGTCTCGAACTCATGAGCTCAAGCTATCCACCTGCCTTAGCCTCCCAGAGTGCTAGGAGCCAGCCACATTTCAAGTGCTCGATAGCCACGTTACTGGGCCACAGGTACTTTTAAAGTAGAGGATATACATTTCAGTTTTTTCTTAGATCCCAATTTTTTCCCCTAAAACTTTTTTCTGCATAGACTTTTTTCATCAGTATTCATTAATTTCTCAACAGCTTAAAAAAAAATTCTATTATATACCATAAAGTTTACACATTTAAAGTACATACTTGTGTGGTTTTTAATACATTTGCAGAGTTGTACAACCATCATCATAGTCTGCTTTTGGCACATTTATATCACTCCCAAAGAAACCCTGTACCTAGTAAGCAGTCATTCCCTCTACAGACGGTCCCTACCTCACGGTGATTTGACTAAGGATTATTTGATTCTATAGTATAATGTTTGGCTAGATGACTTTACCTAACTGTAGGCTATTCTAAGCTATAATTATTTGTTGGTTAAATGTATGTATGTATTAAATGCATTTTTGACTTAAGTTATTTTCAACTTATAATGGGTTTATTGGGATGTAACCTCATTGTAAGTTGAAGAGCATCTTGTATCTTCCCCTCATTCTCCTAATAACGTCCCTCCAGCTCTCCATTCAGCCTTTGGCCACCACTATGTAATCTCTTTTCTGTCTCTAGATTTGACTATGCTGGACATTTTATATAAATAGCATCATCTTTTATGATGGCTTCTTTAACTTAGCATAATGGTTTCAAGGTTCATCCATGTAGAATATTTGCACAATGAACTTAATTAAATGCCTGAATAGAAAAATAATTGCCATGCTGTTGGTATTGATTGTTGCGTAGCTATTGTTAGAATTATGTGTGGCTAGAAATGTACAGATGGAATTAAAATCTTAGTGGAAACAGAAATAGAGTTCTAACTTGATTACTTACCTAGTTAGATAAGCTCTTGTTAGGAAAAGTGCACAAGGAATTATATAAATGTAAGAGTGAAGTTAATATTTTTAACATTTTTCCTTAAGGACCAGAGTAATGCGGAGAAGCATGCAGATGGAATTATAGTAAGTTTAATCTAATCTTTTTGTGTCCCTTTACTTCTGCAGAGCATTATAACCCGTCATATCAGGAGAAGCCTGAATTTCTACTCATACCTCAATACAAATTCTTCTTTTCACTGCTTTTTCGTTTTTACTCTTGCAATTTTCCTTGACTCCATCTTTCAGCAATCATTTGGAGGGGAAATAATAATCTTAAAATTTTTCTTAAGTTTTGGTTCAGATTGAATCACTTTGCATGCGTTAACTTGAATGGTAATCATGATATGAAAACTTGGCTTTTACAGTTAAATAAGGCATAACTCAATGCTGTATTTCTTGTCTAATTTTTAGCATATGAATGCAGAGGGGCAGGGGCATAATAATGTTAATCTAATTAAACATGTTTATACGTTCCTGTTTATACGTTTTTGGTTTTTTTTTTTTATTGTTGGGGATATATTGAGGGTACAAGAAACCAGGTTTCACTGATTGCATTTGTTAGGTAAAGTCCCTCTTACAATCGTGTTTTGCTTTTAGATGTTGTGTACATGTGTTAACTGTCATTGCTAATGTGGTATATACTGCATTTTTTGTTTGAATAAGTTACACAAATTCTTTCACTTATAGCAATTGCTTGTTCTTTTTTTTTTTTTTTTTTTTAAGAGACAGAGTCTCACTTTGTCACCCTTGGTAGAGTGCCGTGGCGTCACACAGCTCACAGCAACCTCCAGCTCTTGGGCTTAGGTGATTCCCTTGCCTCAGCCTCCCGAGTAGCTGGGACTACAGGCGCCTGCCACAACGCCCGGCTATTTTTTTGTTGCAGTTTGGCTGGGGCTGGGTTTGAACCCGCCACCCTCTGTATATGGGGCCGGCGCCCTACTCACTGAGCCACAGGCACCACCCAGCAATTTCTCATTCTTTCCTCTTATCTTTTTACTCTTCCCTTATATTCAACTTTATCTCTAAAAAGAAAGAAGAAAATTTTATTGTTAGTATTTCCTAGGTAGAAACAAAAAGAATTTAAGGGTTTATAGTTTGTGCTACCCTAGTTTTATGGGAACTGAAGCAGGAAGCAGCCTTTTTTTTTTTTGTCCTGGAATTTACAAATGCCAGCTTGTCTGAGATCTGGACATACATTTTGTAAATCTTCAAAAACACCTCGTGATTAATACTGAAAGGATGAGCTTGTTATCTTCATATTTGATTTAAAATGCTGAAAAGAAGTTAAATATCTTTGTTTAGATAAAAGAAATTTGTGAAGTTTGAATTAAATACATTGTATTTTTATCTGTTCATAGAGTATGAGCCACAGTGAAATGATAAGTTTTTATGACATAAATATAAAGTGATATAATGTTGCCTTCTGAGTTGTCACTGAAGATTATGAGCCTCCTGGGAAAGGACTGTATGTGCTCTCCAGCAATTCATGGTCCCCAGTCACTCCTAAGAAGAATCATGTTGCCTGTTATTTTTATTTCTTTTTCTCTCAAAGCCAAATTTTATGTTATGTTGAAAAATAGGCATGGTGTTCTAAAGCGTGCTCAAAACTTTAGATCATTTGCAATTAAAAACATTTAGAGGTCGGCGCCTGTGGCTCATTGAGTAGGGCGCCGGCCCCATATACCGAAGGTGGCGGGTTCAAACCCAGCCTCAGCCGAACTGCAAAAACAAAAATAGCGGGCTTGTGGCTGGCGCCTGTAGTCCCAGCTACTCGGGAGGCTGAGGCGAGAGAATCACCTAAGCCCAGGAGTTGGAGGTTGCTGTGAGCTGTGTGACGCCACAGCACTCTACCGATGGCAATAAAGTGATACTGTCTCTACAAAAAAAAAAAAAAAAAAAATTTAGAAACTTTAAATTTGTCCAAAAACATATTTGAATCACTTGCTCAGTGACTGTTGCATTTTTTTTTTTTTTTTTTTTTGAGACAGAGCCTCAAGCTGTCACCCTGGATAGAGTGCTGTGGCATCACAGCTCACAGCAGCCTCCAACTCCTGGGCTCTAGCGAGTCTCCTGCCTCTGCCTCCCAAGTAGCTGGGACTACAGGTGCCCGCCACAACGCCCAGCCATTTTTTTTTTTTGGTTGCAGCCGTCATTGTTGTTTGGTGGGCCTGGGCTGGATTCGAACCCGCCAGCTCAGGTGTACGTGGCTGGTGCCTTAGCGAATTGAGCCACAGGCGCCGAGCCTGACTGTTGCATTTTTCTTTATGAATTTTTATTTTGAAGAAAGAAAGAATTCTTTATGATATAGCTGGATTTGGGGGGTTTAAATAAAACAGTCCTGGGCAGCGCCTGTGGCTCAGTGAGTAGGACACCGGCCCCATATACCGAGGGTGGCAGGTTCCAACCAGGTCCCAGTCAAACTGCAACAAAAAAATGGCCGGGCACTGTGGCAGGTGCCTATAGTCCCACCTGCTTGGGAAGCTGAGGCAGGAGAATGGCCTAAATCCAAGAGCTGGAGGTTGAAGAATTTTTTTCAAATGGTTAGGACTTTGGTTTATGAATACCTTTTTATGTAGTTTAGAGATGAAAACATTTCAAGTCATTTAACTTTACCAGAGGTATGTTTCACAGGTGCACCAATAAGGTCAGAAATTTTAGTGTAGTTTTTTTTTTTTTTTTAGGTGTATGGGAAGATACCTATTTCAAGGAATCCTTCATTCCTTACATTACCAAAATTTTGTCAGCCAGTTTTGAAGGGACAAGGGTTAGTAGATTTTAAGAAGGGTTGCTGTCTGAACTGACAAATACATGTAGCCCATAAACATTCAAATTTTTAAATAGCCAATTAAAATAAGCCATTTTGGACAGGGACAGTGGCTCATGCCTGTAATCCCAGCACTTTGGGAGGCCGAAGCGGGTGGATCGCTTGAGCTCATAAGTTTAAGACCAACATGAGCAAGAGCAGAGACCCTATCTCTAAAAATAGCCAAGCCTTGTGGCAGGTGCCTGTAGTCCTAGCTACTTGGGAGACCGAGTTAAGAGGATCACTTGAGCCTAAGAGTTTGAGGTTGCTGTGAGCTATGATGCCATGGCACTCTACCCAGTGAGACTCTGTCTAAAAAAAAAAAAAAAAAAACTGGGTGTGTGGTGGGTGCCTGTAGTCCCAATTACTCAGGAGGCTGAGGCAAGAGGATCTCCTGAGCTTGAGTTGAGGTTGCTGTGAGCTATGATGTCATGGCCCTGGAGGGGAGCAAGAAAGTGATACTCTGCCTAAAAAGAAAAAAAAGCCATTTCCCCAATTTTCTGACACTAATGAATACTTTTAAAGTCTTAAGTAATAGCCTTGTGAAAAATGTAATATAACCCAATAAATGGAACCTTAGTTTTTTTTTCTTGAAATTAATTTGAAAATTAGAAGTTGTTCAGAATCCCATAAACTATCCTCATTTAGAATTAATCTTTTAGGCCAAATGCAGACCAATTCACTGGCTGCACCTTAAGTGACCTGAATTCACAGTTTTCTCCCACCATTCCAGGTTCTACAATGAATGGATAACCAATTATTATAAGTTACAGGAAAATATGCTAGTTTTCAGTCCAGTTATTTAATGACTGCATACTGACTTAATTGGCGGGTAATTGCACATTGTTTTTTAAAGCTGTAGAATGTAGTATAACATATTTTAGTCTGAAGTTGATTGACCAAAGACTACAGATAAGTGTAGAATAGTTATTTTTTCTATTAACAACAGAAGGATTAAGTACTTTTAATATTTATGCTGTCAAAAGACAGAATTACAATGAATTTAGCTATAGATCTGTCTTTTGTTCTTTTTTTTTTCCTGAGACACAGTCTCACTATGCTGTGGCGTTTTACAGCTCACAGCAACCTCAAACTCTTTTGGTTTAAGCAAGTCTCTTGCCTCAGCCTCCCAAGTAGCTGGGACTACAGGTGCCTGCCATAAGACCTGGCTATCTATGTCTTTTGTTGTTGGTTCATGAATTGGGACAGCCTCCCTTCTACAAAATAGAATATGAGTTCCTCTTGACAGTGGCAGCACTGGGTTTTGTGAGGTGGGGACAAAGAAACAGAAAAAGAGAAACAAAGCTAATTGGTTAATATCAGGTTTTCTTCTAAGGGTTAAAACAGAGAGTACTTTTTCTTATTACACTGATTCAGGTAAACTGGAATTTCCTATTTTAAGGGAAAACTGGTTTGTTTGGGGACCTGTTTTCCTTCTTTAAAGTTCAGTTATTGATATGTGGCGTATAGCATGAGCGATTCTATTTTGGTTTGGTGCAGGAGCTTGGTCTAAAATAATGTTGTTTTAGAGTTCCCACAATTTTGTTTCACAGTGCAAAAAAGTCTAAAAGTGTTTTCTTTGGTTGACAAGCCCAATCTTAAGAACAATTTCATCTGGAAAACAAAAGATTAGAATTCAGGTCCTTTGTTCTTTATTTTTTAGTCTCTTCGATGGAAAGGATAAAGAGATGTTATATTTTCATTAATTTGGATCAAAGTGTTAAAGGCAGGATTTTGCCTTTGTAAAGTACTTGGAGTTCTTTGGCGAAAAGCACTCTGTAAACAAGGATTTATTTTAAAAACAGTTCCAGGACTGTTGAGACCCTTGTTTAGTTATTATGACTTGGTGCAGTGTCTGAAAATAGAATCCAAGTAATAAGCAGAAAGCCCTTAGGAATTCTGTCAATCTAGATTCTGCTTACTTTATACCCTGGGAACCTGAGGCCCATAGGAGATAAGAGACTTAAGATTCTAAGGAATTTAACACTCTAAGTCTTAGTTTCTTTGCTTTTTCTTAGTGGTTCAGAACATAACCCACTTTACTTTTACTGGTTATTTTTTTTGAGACAGAGCCTGAAGCTGTCACCCTGGATAGAGCGCTGTGGCATCACAGCTCACAGCAACCTCCAATTCCTGGGCTCCAGTGAGTCTCCTGCCTCCACCTCCCAAGTAGCTGGGACTACAGGCGCCCGCCACAACGCCCAGCCATTTTTTGGTTGCAGCTGTCATTGTTGTTTGGTGGGCCCGGGCTGGATTCGAACCCGCCAGCTCAGGTGTACGTGGCTGGCACCTTAGCCCGTTG
>CAUYRH010046155.1:0-17924 GCA_963574655.1 Perodicticus potto
TACAGGCGCCCGCCACAACGCCCAGCCATTTTTTGGTTGCCGTCATTGTTGTTTGGTGGGCCCGGGCTGGATTCGAACCCGCCAGCTCAGGTGTACGTGGCTGGCGCCTTAGCCCGTTGAGCCACAGACGCCGAGCCAGAATTCTTTTTTTTTTTTTTTTGAGACAGAGTCTCACTGTGGGTAGAGTGCTGTGGCGTTACAGCTCCCAGCAACCTCCCAACTCTTGGGCTTAAGTGATTCTCTTGCCTCAGCCTCCTGAGTAGCTGGGACTACAGGCACCTGCCACAACACCTGGCTTTTTGTTGTTGTTGCTGTTTTAGCTGGCCAGGCCGGGTTCAAAGCCACCACCCTCAGTATGTGGGGCTGGCGCCCTACCCACTGAGCCATAGGTGCCGCCCCTACTTAGAATTCTTTTAAGTGTCTTTTGTCAATATATGACTCAGGGTCTCTGCCTCTTGGCTGAAATTGGAAAGTGATTCTCTTTTTCTCCCAGGACACTAGTAAGTTGTCCATTTTGTTAAAAGAACTTTGTTTCTCTGGTCTATTACTTGCATCAAGTGAACCAGTTGCCTGGTAGGCTTCCTGTAGATGATTGTATTTGATAAAGCAGAAGTGGGAAATTGATAAAGCGGAACTGGGAGCTTTATTTTATAAGTTTACATAAAACTTTTGTTAGTCTTTCAGTTCTTGGCTTCTGGAATCATAGCAATATTAAGGACATTCTGTTATATAGCAGTATCCTTCCAGCACGTTGGTTGTTCAGTTTTAGACATCCTTTAGTATCTTTTTGTTTTAGATAGTTTCTAACATCCTTTTCTCCCCCTACTGAGACACCTAAAATATAATTAGTATGTATGTGTTATGTAAAAGCAAAAGGAATAGATTTTTAGGGTATCATGTCATTTTCTTTGGAGTAGACTAACGTATGTAACAAAATCTCACTTTCTGCTTAATTATTTTCATGTCTTTAACTTTTTATTCTATACCTATAACATAAGAACTTAGAGAGATACACTAAAAGAGGTTTCTTAACAGTCCAAAGTTGAAAAATATGAATTTGCCTTAGACACAATTAATCAAGAGATTCTCCTGCTGTATATCTTATTTCGCCCCTTTCTGTGTACCTGTTTCTTATTTCTTTCTTATTTCAGACTTTTTCCACTCTGTATGTGAGAATATATACCCCTCAGTAGTTTGGAGGTTTTATTTCTCATTAATTCAATTATTAATTCAGAGATAGACTGATTCTTAGGACGTCACATCTGAGATCAAGTATTCACCCCTGAACATATTAGCAAAGAGCTGTGGACGAACTGGCTTGAATCAAATGCCCACCTTGGACCAGTCATCTCAGATTATGGTCATAAAAGAAAATGTCATCTTTCTCAATTTTATGCATAGAGAAAGGGTGAGGGAAGTTTTCTCAGAAATGAAATGCTGAGCAGTTGTTTTTTTTTTTTAAGGAAAAACAAATATTTTCATGGTACTTGAAATTGTAAACTATTAGTTTATAGTAGGCTAATAACTATTTCCTCCTATATGCAGGATACTGAATTAGAAGATGAGGCATCAAGAGAAGTAAAGGATACAACCTCAAATTACTCAAAGTCTGGTGGAAAATGAGAGCTTGTCTGTGAGGGATATAATTGTGTTCTAGTAAAGATGACAAAATTAAACTAGGCTTAAAAGTCACATTATCCTCTACTCCTTTTCACAACCAATGTGCCCTGTTCTCCTACCATGGTCAGATCTTATAAGTAAACACTGTAGTTTGTGCCTAGAGAGGAGGTGGACATTTGAGCACAAATCTATCTTCACTAGTCAAAAAACTAATATGAGATCAGTAGTGTTTTGGTAAACAAAGAATGGCTTACAGTAACATTTTAAAACTTTATATGTGCAGACTTATCAACAGCATGATTTCTTATTTTTTATTGTTGGGGATTCATCAAGCATATAAAGAACCAGGTTACATTAATTCCATTTGTTAGGTAAAGTCCCTTATAATTGTGTCCTGCCCTCAAAATGTGTTGTCACACATTGTGAACCCCCTCACCCCTTCTCTGCTTCCCTCTTTCTGCTCTCCCCTTCCCCCACTTCCCACCATGTACTAGATCCCTGGTTCTCAACTTTACTAATGCTGCAATCCTTTAATACAGTTCCTCATGTTGTGGTGACCCCCAACCTTAAAATTATTTTCCTTGCTACTACTTAACTGTAATTTTGCTACTGTTAGAAATCATAATGTAAATATCTGATATGCAGGATTTTTTTTTTTTTTTTTTTGTTTGTTTGTTTAGTTTTATTTTGTTTTTGGAGTTCGGCCAGGGCCAGGTTTGGATCCGCCACCCTTGGTATGGGGCTGGCACTCTACTTGCTGAGCCACAGGCGCCGCCCTAGGATGTATTTTCATTGTTACAAAGGGGTCTCAACCCACAGATTGAGAACCACTATACTAGATCATTAATTGCCTTCATATCAGAATTGAGTACATAGGATTTTTGTTTCTCCATTCTTTTTTTCTTTTTTCTTTTTTTTTTTTGAGACAGAGTTTCACCATGTCATACTGTTGCCACAGCTCACAGCAACCTCAAACTCTTTGGTTTAAGTGATTCTCTTGCCTCAGGCTCCAAGTAGCTGGAACTACAGGTGTCTACCACACAATGCCTTGCTATTTTTTTGTTGTAGTTGACATTGTTGTTTAGCTGGCCCGGGCCGGGTTCGAACTCGCCACCCTGGGTGTATGTGGCCGGCACCTGCTTCTTCATTCTTGTGATGCTTTACTAAGAATCATGTGTTCCAGCTCGGCACCTGTGGCTCAATGGGCTAAGACACCAGCCACGTACACCTGAGCTGGCGGGTTCGAATCCAGCCTGGGCCTGCCAAACAACAATGATGGCTGCGACCAAAAAATGGACAGGCGTTGTGGCGGACGCTTGTAATCCCAGCTACTTAGGAGGTGGAGGCAAGAGACTCGCTTGAGCCCAGGAATTGGAGGTTGCTGTGAGCTGTGATGTTACGGCACTCTATCCAGGGTGACAGCTTGAGGCTCTGTCTCAAAAAAAAAAAAAAAAAAAAAAAAAGAATCATGTGTTCCACTTCCATCCAGGTTAATACAAAAGATATAAAGTCTCCATCTTTTTTAATAGCTAAATCATATTCCATGGTGTACATATTCCACAGCTTGTTAATCCATTCCTGGATTGGACATTTACGTTGTTTCCACATTTTGGCAATTGTAAATTGAGCTGCAATAAACAGTATAATGCGAGTGTCCTTGTGGTAAAAGGAATTGTTTGCTTCTGGGAATTTTCTTTCTGCCCAGTAATGGGAATTGCAGGATCAAATGGGAGGTCTAGTTTGAGTTCTTTGAGTATTCTCCATACTTCCTTCCAAAAAGGTTATATTAGTTTGCAGTCTCACTAGCAGTATAAAAGTGTTCCCTTCTCTCAACATCCATGTCAGCATCTGTAATTTTGAAATTTTGTGATGTGGGACATCTGACTGGGGTTAGATGGTATCTCAGGGTGTTTTTTTTGTTTGTTTTTTTTTTTTCCTTTTGAGACAGTCTTGCTATGTCGCCCTTCGTAGAGAGCTGTTGCATCACAGCTCACAGCAACCTCAAGCCAAACTCTTGGGCTCAAGCAGTCTTGCCTCAGCTTCCCAAGTAGCTGGGACTATAGGTGCCCACCATAACGCCTGGCCATGTTTTTAGTTATAGTCATCATTGTTGTTTAGCAGCCCCAGGCTGGGCTCAAACCTACCAGACCCGGTATGTGGCCATCACCCTAACCACTGAGCATGGGCGCTAAACCCTCAGGGTGGTTTTGATTTGCATTTCTCTAAAAATTAGGGACGATGAGCATTTTTTCATATGTTTGTTAGCCGTTCATCTGTCTTCTTTAGGAAATGTTCTATTCATTTCTCTTGCCCAGTAATCTAAGGGATTGTTGGCTCTTTTTATGTTGATTAATATCTTTTTTTTGCAGTTTTTGGCCAGGGAGGGGTTTGAACCCACCACCTCTGGTACCCCACTCCTTTGAGCCACAGGCTCCACCCTTATATGTTAATTGAGTTCTCTATAGATCCTAGTTATCAAGCTTTTGTCTGACTTAAAATAGGCATATATCGGCTTGGCGCCTGTGGCTCAAGCAGCTAAGGCGCCAGCACATATACCTGAGTTGGCGGGTTCGAATCCAGCCCGGGCCCGCCAAACAACAATGAAAGCTGCAACCAAAAAATGGCCAGGTGTTGTGGCGGGCGCCTGTAGTCCCAGCTACTTGGGAGGCAGAGGCAGGAGACTCGCTTGAGCCCAGGAATTGGAGGTTGCCGTGAGCTGTGATGCCATCTCTATTCAGGGTGACAGCTTGAGGCTCTGTCTCAAAAAAAATAAAATAAAATAAAATATGCATATATCGTTTCTCATTGTGTAGATTGTCTTATTTGCTTCGGTTTTCTTAGCTGTACAGAAGCTTTTCAGTTCAATTAAGTCTCATTTGTTTATCTTTGTTGTTGTTGCAATTGCCATGGATATCATCTTCATAAAGTCTTTCCCCAGGCTGATAACTTCCAAGTGTTTTTCCCATGCTTTCTTTGAGGATTTCTATTTTATGCCTTAAATTTAGGTCTTTTATCTGTTTTGAATCAGTTTTAGTGAGTGGAGAAAGGTGCAGGTCTAGTTTCAGTCTTTTACATGTGGATATCCTGTTCTCCCAGCACCATTTATTGAATAGGGATTTTTTTCCCCCAATGTATCTTCTTGTTTGGTTTATCAAAGATTAGGTGGGCTGTAAGATGTTAGTTTCATCTCCTGATTTTCTGTTCAGTTCCAGATGTCAAGGTCTCTATTTTTGTGCCAGTAGCATGCTGTTTTGATCACTATAACCTTGTACTATAACTTGAAGTCTGGCAATGTGATGCCTCCAGATTTGTTTTTATTTCTAAGTACTGTATTCGCTATTTGGGGTTTTTTCTGGTTCCATATGAATCGAAGTACTATTTTTTCAAGATCATCAAAGTATGACATTGGTGCTTTGATGGGGATGGCATTAAATCTATAGATTTCTCTGAGTAGTATGAATATATATATATTTTTAATTAAATCATAGCTGTGTACATTAATGCAATCATGGGGTACAATGTACTGGTTTTATATACAATTTGAAATATTTTCATCGAACTGGTTAACATAGCTTTCATGGCATTTTCTTAGTTATTGTGTTCAGACATTTATATTCTGCATTTAGTTTCACCTGTACCCTTCTAAGATGCACTGTAGGTGTGGTCCCACCAATTACCCTCCCTACACCCACTTTCCCCCCTTCCCCTCCCCGTAATATGGATATTTTAACAATGTTGATTCTTCCCAGCCATGAGTATGGTAAATTCTTCCATTTGTTGACATCTTCTGCGATTTCCTTTCTCAGAGTTTCATAATTCTCTTTGTAGAGTCTTTCATGTCTTTTGTTAGATATATATTCCCCGGTATTTCATCTTCCTTGGTGCTATGTAAAAGGAATAGAGTCTTTGATTTTGTTCTTGCCTTGATAATTGTTGGCATATACAAAGGCTACTGATTTATGGGTATTGATTTTTGTATCCTGAGATGCTGCTATATTCCTTGGTCACTTCTAAGAGCTTCGTAGTTCAATCCCTGGGGTTTTCCAGGTATAAGGTCATGATCATGTCATCTGTGAAGAGGGGAAGAGTTTGACTTTCTCTGTCCTCATTTGAACTCCTTTGATCTCTTTCTCTTGCCTGATTGTGATGGCTAGGACTTCAACACTGTGTTAAATAGCAGTGGAGACAGTGGGCATCCTTGTCTGGTTCAAGAGCTGAGTGAGAATGCTTTTAGTTTTATTCCATTCAATATGATATTGGCTGTGGGTTTACTGTAGATAGCCTCTGTTATCTTAAGGAATGTTCCTTTTAAGCCTATTTTCTTGAGTGTTTTTATCATGAAAGGATGCTGGATATCATCAAAAGCCTTTTCTGCATCAATTGAAAGAATCATATGGTCTTTGGTTTTGATTCTATTTATGTGGTGTATTATATTTATAGATTTGCATATGTTGGACCAACCCTGTGTGTCTGGGATAAAACCCACTTGATCATGGTTGTATAACCTTTTTAATGTGTTGTTGTATTCTTTTTGCTAATATCATGTTGAATATTTTTGTATCAATATTCATTAATGAGATTGGTCTATATATAATTTTTTTGTTGTTGGGTCCTTTCTTGGTTTGGGGATCAGGGTGATATTTGCTTCATAGAATGTGTTAGGAAAGATTCCTTCTTTTTCAGTAGCTTGGAAAAGTTTATGTATTATAGGAACTAGTTCCTCTTTGAAGGTTTGATAGAATTCTGGTGTGAATTCTAGCCCATCTGGTCCAGGGCTTTTCTTTTTTGGGAGATTTTGTATAATTGATGCTATTTTAGTACTTGATGTTAGTCTATTCAAGAGTTCTAAATCTTTCTGTCTGAGATTTGGAAGGTATTGTGTTGCCAGATACCAGTTCTTCTCCTCTACATTTTCATATTAATGGCAATAGAGTTTTTTGTAGTAATTGTTGAGAATCTTTCGTATTTCTGTAGTACCTATTGTTATTTCCCCTTTATCATTTCTGATTGTAGTTATCTTGTTTTTCTGTTTCTGGTTAGTCTAGCTGAGGGTTTATCAATTTTATTAAACTTTTCGAAGAACCAGCTTTCAACTTTTTTTTTACTGATCTTCTGAATAATTCTTTGTTTTCAATTCATTTAATTCTGCTCTAATTTGGTTATTTCTTTTCTTCTGCTAGGCTTGGGATTAGATTGTTATTCCTTTTCCAGTTGCTTGAAAGGCCCATTAGGTTGCTGACTTGCTCTCTTCCTGTTTTCTTGATGAAGGCATCTAATGCTATAAATTTCCCTCTAAGGACTGCCTGTGCAGTATCCCACAGGTTTTGATAGTTTGTGTTTTCATTATCGTTTTGTTCCAGAGATCTAATGATCTCCTTCTTGATTTTATCCATGACCTAGCTATCATTGAGCATAAGGTTTTTTAGTTTCCATGATTTTATTTGGGTAGGAAAATTTCTGTTGCTGTTGAGTTCAACTTTTATTCCGTGTTGGTATGAGAAGATACAGGGATAATTTCTGTTCTTTTGAATTTGTTGAGGTTGTGACCTAAGGGATAATTTCTGTTCTTTTGAATTTGTTGAGGTTGTGACCTGTATCTTGTGACCTAAGATACAGTCAATTTTGGAAAATGATCCGTGAGCTGATGAGAAGAATGTGTATTTGGTTTTGTTAGTATGAAGTGTCCTATAATGTCTATTAAGTCCATTTGTTTTAGGGTCTTCTTTAAGTCCATTATTTCTTTGTTTAGTTTCTGCTTGGAGGATCTGTTCAGTACTGCCAATGGAGTGTTAGGATCCCTAACTATTATAGTATGGGAAGATATCATATTGTTCAGATCAGTTAGGGTTTGTTTTATATACCAAGGAGCATTCTTACAGGGCGTGTAGATGTTAACTATTGAAATATTTTCATATTATGTGTTTCCCGTGACTAGTATGAAGTGTCCATCGTTATCTTTCATTATTTTTGTTGGTTTGAATCCCATTGTATCTGCATATAAGATTGCATCCCCAGATTTTTTCTGCTTTCCATTTGCCTGGAATATGTTGCCCATCTCTTTACCCTGAGTCTTGTTTTATCTTTTGAGGTAAGGTGAGTTTCTCGTAGGCAACAGATATCTGGTCTGAGTTTTTGTTTTTTTAAGAGAGAGTCTCACTTTGTTGCCCTCGGTAGAGTGCTGTGGCATCACAGTTCACAGCAACCTCCAACTCTTGGGCTTAGGCGATTCTCTTGCCTCCGCCTCCCGAGTAGCTGGGACTATAGACACCCACCACAACACCCGGCTATTTTCTTTTGTTGTTATTGTTGTTGCAGTTTGGTGAGGGCCGGGTTCAAACCTGCCTCCCTTGGTATATGGGGCCAGCGCCCTACTCACTGAGCCATGGGCGCCGAACCTTGCCTGAGGTTTTTTTTTTTGGTAGAGACAGAGTCTCACTTTATCGCCCTTGGTAGAGTGCTGTGGCATCACACAGCTCACAGCAACCTCCAACTCCTGGGCTTAGGCGATTCTCTTGCCTCTGCCTCCCAAGTAGTTGGGACTACAGGCACCTGCCACAACACCTGGCTATTTTTTTGTTTTGCAGTTTGACTGAGGCCAGGTTTGAACCTGCCACCTTCAGTATATGGGGCTGGCGCCCTACTTGCTGAGCCCCAGGCGCCTCCCCTTGCCTGAGTTTTTATATCCAGTTGGCTAGCCTATGCCTCTTTAAAGGAGAGTTCAAACCATTCACATTAATTGAGAGAATTGGTAGATGTGGCAGAGTTTTGGTTATATTGTTTTTCAGAAGTCCAGAGCTTTTATGTCACTCACCATTGTGGAAGCTAGACTTTGTTCTTTAATTTCTGGGTACTTGATGGTGAAGTGGTGGTGTTCCCTCCTGTTGCTTGTTATGGCTCTGAGTATTCCTGTAGAGCTGGTTGAGTCACAGCACATTTCCTCAGCAAGTAGATGTCAGTGAAGTATTTGATTTCTCCATCACAAATGAAACTCAGTTCAGCAGGGTATAGGATCCTAGGCTGGAAATTGTTTTGTTTAAGAAGGTTGAAGTTTGATGACCATCCTTTTCTGGCTTGGAAAATTTCAGCTGAAAGATCTGCAGTCATCCTTATACTTTTCCCTTTGTAAGTAATACTTTTTTTATGCCTGGCTGCTTGCAGAAGTTTTTCCTTCATAATTAACATTGGCAAAATGAATTACAATGTGTCTGGGAGATACTTTGTTTGGATTGAGTCATACTGGGGCTCTGAAACTATCTACTATCTGAATTTCTGTGTCTCTTGCAATACTTGGGAAATTCTCTGCCATAATGTCTTGGAGCAGAGAATTTGTGCCTTTGGGTTCATCTTCTCCTTCAGGTATCTCTATAATTCGGATGTTTGATTTCTTGGAATGATCTCATTACTCTCTCAGGGAGTGTTCTGTTCTTTTTCTCCATTTTTCTGTTTCTTTGAATGCTTGGGATAGTTCAAAAGTCTTGTCTGTATGTCCTCATCTGAGATTCTTTCTTCACACTGCTCAACTCTGAGGGACTTTGCTGTATTTGAAAGCTCCTCAAATACCTTTTTGAATTCCTTAAGCTCTGCTATACCTTTCCTCATTATGTCCATATCCTTGGTGGCTTTGTCTTTGAAGTCATTAATTTCTTGAGACAACTTCTGAACTGTTTTTTCAGTTTTCTGTTTCCATCTTTTTCTCTAGTCCTATTATCTTATTTGCCATCCATATTATAAATTCTATTTCTGACATTTCAGCAATTTCTCTTTGGATGTGATTCTCTGTTGTATTTTCTTTGATGTCCCCAGGAGGCATCCATCTGCCCTGATATTTCATGTTGCCAGAGTTCTTTAGCTGATTCCTCCTCATGAGTATTTTCAGCTTCTTCCTCTTTTTCTCTTTATTGATATGTTAATTATGCTATTTCAACTAATTGATAGGTTGTTCCTGATGAGTCCACTCCTTACCATTGCAGTGCCACCGCTGCACTAACTAAGGCAGAGAAGTGGTGACTCTGCAGCCCCAGACAGTGTTTCCAGGGGGACAAGAATCAGTAGGCAGCACTGGCCCAGATCAAAGTCACTATGACAGTGCTGGCCCAGAGTTTAGGAGAGATGCTTATGCACTGGGCATCATCCAGCCAATTGAGTGCTGAGGGCTACAGTTCTCTCTGTACACAGCATAGACCCAGAGCTCCGACAGGCACTGGGAGCCACCTGTCCCAGTGGTCAAACTCAAGGGGCTGCTGCCTAGCTGGGGGGTGCAAGTCTAAAGTTCAGATTAGAGTTGCTCAGGCACCGGGCACAGCCCACCCACTTGAGCTCAGAGAGGCTCCACGTGGTGGAAAGTGTTAATTCAAAGTTAGGTACAAAGTCGCTCAAATCCCAGCCCTGCCCACCCATTTGGGCTCAGAAAGCCTCACCTGGTAGAGGCCCAAGGCCCAAAGTGTAGTCCAAAGAAACTTAAATCCTGGCCCCACCCACCTTATTGAACTCAGAGGGCCTGCCTGGTGGAAGCCAGAGGTCCAATGTTTAGCCCAAAGTCACTTAAGACACCGGCCTGTCCATCCAGTCAAGCTCAGAGAGCCGTGCTTGGTGAAGTTCATTTCCAAAGATTGCATTTCCAAAGTTCAGTCACAAGTCAAAGTCATTTAAGCACTGACCCTGCTCACCCAGGGGAACTCAGAGGTTGTCCTGAAGGACAGAAAACAGAGCTGCCTGGGAATTCCTAAGGAGGTGGAGATGGACTGCCATGCTACTGTTCTCATGCTGCAGCTCAGCAGCTAGCAGACCTCCCCAGCTTCCCAGTGAAGTTGTCAGACACTCTGGACTCTACAGGGGGCAGGCCTTTCAGCAACTAGGGTAGGGGAAGGGTGATCTGGGTGCCCAGGATTGCAGGAAAAATATTTGATCTTTTGTGCCAGACAGAATGGGGCCCAGTCTCAGTGATGGGACCTCAATAATGAAAGAGGACTGGGACTTGACAACTACTCGCCCGTGGGATGAGGTCAGGAGACTTTTGAACCCAGTTCGCTGACTGATTCATTGCCCACCACGGAGCTCCTGTTCAGGGGAAGGGGGGGTTCTCCCTTCGTCTGGGAGTTGAGCCCATCCCTGCTTTTTTTCTTCCACATTCTTGTTTCTGCCACTTGGTTCAGCCTAGGTGATGTGTACCTCATGCAGTCAGTCCTCTCAATGCAGAGCTCCTCTCATTTGGTTTCCATCCACTTCAGTCCAGCATCTCTCCCTTTGGGCGCGAGCCTCAGGTGAAAGCTGCTGCTTATCAGCCATCTTCCCATAGTTCTCCTGTTGGGAGATTTTTATTGTTTCTTTATCTCAGTGCTTGAAATTGGTCTGTTCAGGAGATCTTTTTCTTCCTGGTTAAGTCTGGGGAGAGGGTGTGATTCCAGATATTGATTCATTTCCTTCACATTGTCAAATTTCTGGGCATAGAGTTTCTTGTACTATTCAGAGATAATCTCTTGTATTGCTGTGGCATCTGTTGTTATTTCCTGTTTATCATTTCTGATTGAGGTTAATAGAGATTTTACTTTTCTGTTTCTAGTTAGGCTGGCCAAAGGTTTATCTATTTTATTTACTTTTTCAAAAAAATAACTTTTTGTTTTGTTAACAAAATGAAACAAAAGTTTTAGTAACTTGTGTCTTTGTCGTTGTTATGTTTGAGGAAATTAACAAACTCCTCTTTTATCTCTTCCTGAACCCAACTATCATTCAACATAAAGTTGTTAGTTTCCAAGACTTTGTGTGGGGATGAACATTTTTGTTGGAGTTGAGCTTTACCTTTATTAACCTTGTGGTCTGAGAAGAAACATGGTATAATTTCTCTTCCTTTAATTTTGCTGAGGTTTGATTTGTATCATAGGATGTGATCTATTTTGGAGTATGTACCATGAGCTGATGAGAAAAAAGTATATTCTTTTGCTTTGGGATGGTGTGTTCTGTATATGTGTATTAATACCATTTGTTCTAGGATCACCTTTAAGTCCTTTGTATCCTTGTTTAGTTTGTTTAGAGGATCTATGCAGTTCTGTTAGAAAAGTGTTGAAGTCCCCGACTATTAAGGGGTTATGGGATATCATATTGCTCAGACCTCTCAAGGTCTGTTTCATAAATCTGGGAGCATTTAAGTTAGGTGCATAAATGTTTAAAATTGAGATATCTTCTTATTGTATTATTAAATAGCACGATTTTTGGCTGTAATATTAGGAGAATCTCCTGGTTAAACAGTGTATTTACTGCATGCTTCTATTTACTCTCCCTTCCAAGAGCCAACTGAGATGACAGGAAGAAAAACCTTTTTAAAAACATTACTAGGGCAAAGAGAATAGGAGAGGAGATAGTAGTGTACAAGAGGTTTCAATACACATTGGAAGGTTTATGGAGAGGTGGTACTAGGTAAACAGAACACAGGGACACATAACTGAGTGTTCGCTAACAGTACTGTCTGTGAGAAATGCGCCAATTTTCTGTGTAAAAATCCTAGAGGCTTTAATTTAGAGTCACACAATACTGTACGGGTGGGTGAAAGAAGGGTGTGATACCTTTGCTAGAAATGGGGAATAGTTGAAAAACTGTTATTAAAAGCCCTCCTCTTTTACTCCATACATTCAGGAAATACAACCTCCATCCTCTGGAAGGGAAAATAGATAAACTGATATTTAAATTTATTTCAGAAGAAATTAAACCAGAAAGGCTCCTATTCTTGTCAGGGAACCAGAAAACCTTGAAGTACAAGAATAAAAAAGGTTAAGTCAGTGCAAGTCAACATACTAAACTCTTTCCTTTGCCCTGTTTTCAGAATACTTGTAGCCTGACTCATAGCCTTTGGCTAAGAGATTGGAAGGTTTTTCTCTACATAAATAGAATGACCTGGAAAAAAACCAAAATGTTTTAAGTAACTTGTATCCTATCCTCATCTTTAGTGAAATTGCTTTGTTATGTCCCAGTTAACTTTTTAATATTTGCCATGAATACACAGCAAGGGATCATCTAACTTTGTGAAAAACACTTAAACATAGCAAATTCAAGACAACAGGAGATTAAAAACAAAACTTAGGGCCAGGCAGAGAGGATTGGTTGAGGTCAGGAGTTCAAAATCAGACTAGGAAACTTAGTGAGAACTTTGTCCCTTAAAAAAGTAGGAAAGAAAAGAAAAAAATCAGCAAGGGTGGTATATGCCTGCAGTTCCCACTGCTGAGGAGGCTGAGGGAGGAAGATCACTTCAGCCCAAGAATTTGAGCTGTGATGACATCATTGCACTCTAGGCTGGGCAACAGAGTGAGACCCTGTCAATAAAAAAAAGGAATTTAGAATAAGCAGACAATATAGGGAGAGCACAAACCCTGACCCTGAACCCTGACCCAAATACACATATTCTGGGCGGTGCCTGTGGCTCAGTGAGTAGGGCATCGGTCTCATATATCGAGGGTGGTGGGTTCAAACCCAGCCCTGGCCAAAATGCAACAAAAAATAAAAATTAAAAAATTAAATACACATATTCTTTATAATCTTCAAAGAAAGAGAAGAAATCGAATCTGTGAAACATAAAAAGCGTTCTCAGCGAACAATGAGAAATAATTCTTGGAAAATCAACATTTAAAATTAGCAAAACAAGCACATTATCAATAAAAGGAAGATTGGAAGATAGTTAGGAAAATTCCCCTAGAGAGCTAAACAAAAGTATGAGATGGAAAATCTGAGAGAAAACATAACAGTTATAAAGTCTAACTACTAATGATCTAATTAAGAGACTCCCAGTTCCAAAATGGCAGTGTAGAAGCAAGCTGCCTTCATCTACCGCCCCCCACCCCAGAAAACCAAAAATATGGCACTGAAACTATCGCCATCAATATCCCAGAACACAAATGTGAGGAGACAATTCCTGGTGCCACAGAGAAATGAAAAACTCTGAGCAGACAATAAGAGAATCAGACTTTTATATCTGTGACGTCCCTTCTCCCAATCTGCCCAACACTAAGCATGCAGAAAAATCTCCCTCTGCAACTCATGGTTTCTACTGTGAAAAAAGTGAGATCAAAGTGGGCAACCAGCTTCCCTACCGTTTTGGGTTCCCTGGCAGGAGGCCTGTCCCTGTCTCAACCTTTGGAAGTGCCTGAAGGGGAAAATACCTCAGAGGACAGTCATATGCAAAGGAAAGAGACCAAAATACCATCCCCAACCCTGGAAACACTGCTCTGTAATTCAGCCAAAGAAGCCTCCAAACTCTGAGTGGCTTTTCAACAGTACTGCAATGCATGAGGTTTCATTCCTCAGGTCCCCTGGGCACAGCACCTTACCAGCCTTCTTAAACTCCCCTGATTTGGGATGGGCAGCACTCTGGTTGTTTTCTAAGAAGGAGTAGGGGTTGGGGGGAGACTGGGCCGTTGCTGTCATCTAGTACCAAGTGGAGGCAGTAACCCAGCAAGGGAAGAAATGAACCAGCAGGTAAAGTACAGAATCAATCTCTAAGCAAACATATCAATAAAAACCAAAACAAGCCAGACAGAGAAGACTGGAATAAACAATTATAAATAACCAACCCTTCAGTGCAAATTCTAGGTGAAACAAGAAACGAACAACAGCAAACAGGGATGTGTGCCCTCTCCAAATGGACAAAGCAAGGAACCAATGACCAACCCTAATGAGACAGTGATACCTAAACTCTCTGACCAAGAATTCAGAGTAGCAGTTTTAAGGAAACTTGGTGATCTCTAAGATAACACAGAAAAATACAAAAGACTGAAATATAATAATATAATATATATAAAATTAAATAATATATATATAATATATATAATTAAATAATATTATATATATATATAATATATATAAAATATATATAAAAATATAATATCAACAGAAACCTTGGAACTGAGAAATACATTTCTTGCACTAAAAGATTCATTAGTGGTGGCTCAGTGCCCATAGCTCAGTGGTTATGGTGCCAGCCACATACATGGAGGTAGGTGGGTTTGAACCCAGCCTGGACCTGCTAAACAACAATGACAACTGCAACAACAACAACAAAATAGCCAGGCTTTATGGCGGGCATCTCTGGAGGAGAAAGTAGTCCCAGCTACTTGGGAGGCTGAGGCAAGAGAATTGCTTAAACCCAAGAGTTTGAGGTTACTGTGAGCTGTGATGCCACAGCACTCTACCAAGGGCTACATAGTGAGACTCTGTCTCCAATATATATATATATTCATTAGAGATTTCTCAATATCAGAATGGATCAGACAGAGGAAAGAACCAGTGGGCTGAAAAACAGACTATTTGGAAATTTTATCATATAGGGGGAATAAAGAAAAGGAATGAAGACTGTCTATAGGATACAGAAAATTACCTCAAAAGACCAAATCTAAGAATTACTGGTATTCAGAGGGAGTTGAGCAAGAACAAGAGGTAAAAAGCTCATTCAAAGAAATAATAATTGAAAACTTCCTAAAATTTGAGAAAGAGGAGCAACCAACTTGACTTGGATACTGTCTGGACCACTGTAGATTTGTAAGGGTTCAAACCCAACCCAAGCCTGCTAAACAACAATGACAACTGCAACAAAAAATAGCCAGACGTTGTGTGTAACATCTGACGGGTTATGGACAGTTCCCTAGAACAGGGTTTCATAGAAAAACACCAAAGTGCATTGTGGCGTCTGCTAAACAAATTCCTGGAGCAAGAGTGCAGAAATCAGGCTTCTTTCCTTGGGAATGTTAGTTAGATTGGCTGTTGAATAGGATTGAGTTGTATTGACCTGGATGGAGTTGAAGAACATTCTCCTTAGTAAAGTATCACAAGAATGGAAAATCAGTTAACTGATATACTCAATACTAATATGAAACCAGGAGATGGATGACAACAACACGCCCACAGATGAGAGAAACACAATTTCACGCCATGGGGGGGAGGACGGAAGAGGGAGGGAATAAGGGGGGAAAGAGAGGGTAAGAGCTCATTGCTAAAAGCTCTCACCTAATGGGCACAACGTAGGGATATAGGGCACAACTGGGTGAAGGGCTCGACTACAACTTGGACTTTACTTAATAAACACAAATGATGTAACCTAAGCATTTGTATACTCATATTAATCTGAAATAAAAAAAGAATATTAAACTTAAAAAAAAATTGAGAAAGAGATAAATGTCCAGGTACAGAAAGGTCAGAGAACAACCCCAAGCAGGTTTGACCCAAATAATACTACCATAAGACTTAAAATAAGCTCAAAGGTCAAGGACAAAGAGAGAATTCTAAAAGAAGCAAATAACATAAAAAGGAGCTCAGATTTGTCTGGCAGCAGATTTCTCAGTGGAGACCAGACAAGCTAGGAGGGAGTGGAAAGACATTTTTAAATGAAGGAAGTAATAAAAAAAAAAAAATAGAAAAAAATTTCCTAGACTTGAGGAATATGATCTGCAGATAGAAGGAGCTCACTGAGTACTCAGCACAACAAATGAGGATGAAGACCACATCATCCTCAAATATTATAACACCACAGATAAGATGGCAATACCTGTTACACTTGCTTCCATCTAAAAGAACTAAAACAAAAGAGAAAAATATACAAAACCATAGTGTTCAAGACATTATCATGGTACATTAGACAATGATATACAGTTAGAGGAGAAAATAATGAGATCATCCGATTTACTGCCTGGAGAGAGTTTCTAGGCTGTGACATACAGAGGGAGAATTTGGTGATCTTCCAGACTAGAGAAACAGCTATTAATAGGATTAATGGTAGGTATGACATAACATAAAAAAGATTGTTGAATTTGAAAACATGTCAATAGTAACTATCCAAAATGAAACTCAGAAAAAAGACTCAAACAAAAATAAACAGCTGTGTTACAACTTCAGGTAGACTAATGCAAGTGTTGATGAAGTCTTTAAAGATGGGAGAAGAGACATTTTTAAGAATTTTTTTAAATGGCTGAAAACTTTCCAAATATAATGAGAACCCACAGATTCAAGAAATTTAATGAAATCCAAGCACAGAAAATATGTAGACTACACCAAAGCATATAGTAGTCAAATTGCTGAAAAGATACCAGAAAAATAAAGACAAATGACATAATTTAGGTGCAAGATACAAATGACAACAGCCTTTATGTAAGTAACAATGCAAGGCAAAAGATAAGGAATAACATCTCTAAAGTATTGAAAGAAAAAAACAATCTGTCAGCCTAGACAGATTCACTATTCTATACTAGTGAAAAATATTTTTTAAAAACAGGAGAGAATGGCTCAGTGCCTGTGGCTCAACAGGCTAAGGTGCCAGCCACGTACAACTGAGCTGGCGGGTTCGAATCTAGCCCAGGCCCACCAGGCAACAGTGACGGCTGCAACCAAAAAATGGCCGGGCCTTGTAGTGGGCGCCTGTAGTTTCAGCTACTTGGGAGGCGGAGGCAAGAGACTCGCTTGAACCCAGGAATTAGAGGTTGCTGTGAGCTGTGATGTCACTGCACTCTATCCAGGGTGACAGCTTGAGGCTCTGTCTCAAAAAAAAAAAAAACGAGAGAAAACAAAGACTTCTAGATGTGTAAAAGCTAAAAGAACTCATCAACAGAAGAACTATTACTACAAAAAAAAAAAAAAAAGTTAAACCAAGCCCTTTAGATAGCAGGAAAATGATGTGGAAATATGGATTCAGACAAAGGAATGAAAAGCACTGGAAATAGTAAATATTTTTTCTTATCTAAATCTTTGTAATCAGTTGAGTTTTTAAGTAATGAAGTACCAGTACACATTATAACATGGATGAATCTCAGAAACATTAAGTTTAAAAAAAAAAAACCCTTCACAAAAGACTGCATATGGTATGATCCATTTATATTTTGGATGGCCAAAATAGACAAATCTATGGAAACAGAGAGTAGATTAGTGGTTGGGCTTGGAGTGGGATCGGGAGTGGAATGAAGAGTGATTGTTAATAGGTACAAGGTTATTTGGGGGATGATAAAAAATGATCGTAGTGATGGTTGTAAAACTCCAAATATGTATTATAAAACCCAGTGGAGCATGGATTTCAAATGGGTGAACTTTATGTTACATGTATGTAAAGAGGTATAGATTATAAACCAATGGGCTCGGCGCCTGTGGCTCAACGGGCTAAGGCGCCAGCCACGTACACCTGAGCTGGCGGGTTCGAATCCAGCCCGGCCCGCCAGGCAACAATGATAGCTGCAATCAAACACGGCCAGGCGTTGTGGCGGGCGCCTGTAGTCCCAGCTACTTGGGAGGCAGAGGCAGGAGACTCGCTTGAGCCCAGGAATTGGAGGTTGCTGTGAGCTGTG
>CAUYRH010046156.1:0-38752 GCA_963574655.1 Perodicticus potto
CTCTCCCTACTTGAAATCTCTCTCCCACTACCAGGAGCTTTGGTGTTTTCTGTATTCTTTTCTGTAAATCAATTCTGTCTTATCACGGACGGGTGGGGGGGGGGGAAATAATGTAATGAAGAATAATAAAATACATGTATTTAAAAAAAAAAGGTAGCAATTACCTTTTGCATAGGTAAAAAGGAATATGTCTTCGTCACTAATCTATACTCTATAAAAATGAAGAGGAGAAAAAAAATCTATAAACAGAATCACTGCCTTAGGTGGTAGCAAAGGTTTTCCAAATCAAAGCACTCTCTCACTCTGTCCTGGTTAAAACCTGTTTGTCTGGAGATTGGCTCAGCTGCTCCAGTTCCAGCTTCCCAGCCTTCCAAGGTGCTGACGTGACCTCGGTCATCTCTTTGCTGGAGCTGGATCCAACTAACAAGATCCAACACATGCAAGCACTTGTTTCTCCATGATCCAGTGCCTTCAAGGGCAGCAGAGATTCAGGGAGACAGTTACTAGAGACTTGCCCTTGACAGTTTTTATCCTCAATCCTTAAACAGGTGAACTGATTAAATGAAGAAAAATAAAATATAAATCCAACTACATATTAGCTAGTTGAATTACAGAATTTTATGGCAGGAAAGAATCTAGTAAACCAACTTACTCACATACTGATGAAGATCAGAAGGCTTATTTAGTTGCAGACCCTACAACCCTACATGAAGAAAGGCAGCCTTTTTTCTTTCCTTCTCTCTATCTCTTTCTCCTTTCCTTCCTTCTTTTCATTTGCAAAGATAATTAATCAGACTGAAGGAGAAAAATGTCTTAAATAATACTATTAGATGCAAATACTATATACACGTTTCCTGAAAGCAGATCACCTATGTCCACATGAAGAGTAGAAAGGCTATTCAAAAATCACATCTCATCCACTTTGCCCTTATAAACTATATCAACTACAACTTGATCATATTATCCTTAAATTTTTGCACTTATCAATAATTTGTTATAACAAACTCATGTCGAGAGCAACATGTACAATAAAACCTCATCTTATACTCTCCTATACTAATTTACACTGATAATCTGCAAATACTTAACCTTTCCTCTTCTATCTCTAACTAGCTCCTGATGTTATATGTAGTACAACTTTACAAGCACAAAATAACACAACATTCTTTACACGGGACATGTTATTACCTCTTCTATGAAAAGACAAAATGTTGTGTGCAGGAGATGTAATACTATTATGAACAAAAACATGTCTTAATGTCAGCTACTAGTTAGCTAAGTGACTAACAGCCCATGTTCTAAACTCTCTGACCCTTGGTTATACATCTCTAAAATAAGAGTAATAGGGAACCCACCACATTGTCTCTTATGATTAATTAATATGTTTTTAAAGACATCTGTTGCACACTGTAAGCTTTTAACAAATGATACTTATTAGGTAGTATTAGGTATATAAGTAAAAGCTCTACTGCTTTAGATTCAGTAAAGAATTGGCTTTCAGTTTTACTTCTGTTCTAGCATAGTTTTCTAGTATAAGTAGGTTAGTAATATACAAATTGGACTGAGATATGTTTATATTTCAATGTATAGCATTTAAGCTAACTGATACTGAGAACATAGGTAAGTCTTCAGTCTTCTGAAGCAATGTTCCTTAAGATCTGTGGGACCATTTTCAAAAATTTCCAATTTATCACAACTGTACAACACAGTAAAAGTCAAATTTGACAAAAACAAAACACAAGCCCTTAATTTTTATTACTTTGTCAAATTTTCTTAAAAGCTTTAAGGATATACTCGATGTCTATATTTATCTTCAGAAAGACTGGTAACAAACACTTTCCAACCTACAGACCACACATTACCTGGAACTGTTCTAAAGAATATTTTATTTTAGGAATAATGTATACTGACTATTTTATAATGAGACAAAATAAAATTTTAAACTAAAAATCCTTATTGATGATGTTTTGCTTATACAAATCTAATTCAAATTCTATATCAATTTTAAAAATCGCAAAATTGCCAATATATCATTTGATGAAAACCACATATTTAAATAGTCCTATAAGACCATTTATAAAAGTTCAACTTAATAGTGATTTAATATAGAGAAGTAGATAATAACTTGTATACTGTAGAGTGGTCACTAAGACATTAGAAAACAACCAATAAATGTAACCGCACAGGTTTATATTTAAATTATTAAATGAAATTTCTCAGAGTAAACCACAGTATACTTAGAAATAATTTTAACAGAACTTATTGCTACTCTTGGTAGTATTTTTTTTAAAAAGTGGGATGGGGGAGGTACATGTGTAGAGTGAAAGAGAAGTCCCCAATAACATAAAGCCAATAAAGTAAATAATATAAATATTGGGTTTTTAGGTTTTTTTATGGAACACATAATACTTATTAGGTATTTTCTTTTCTCCTGTTTAACGGTTTCAATACAATCTTATCAGTTTGGGTATTAATGTAAATTAATGAGAGAGAGAGGCAGAGAGGGAAAGAGAATAATACATATACTCATACCCTTTTATTGATAAAAAAAAAATCTCCTACAATAAATACAATTACAAATGCAATTATAAATAATACAATAAAACAAAATGAGATGAACAGAAAGCACTCTTCTATCTACAATGATAAAGTTTGGTTTATCAGTAAATTGTTTTATACCTTTCAAGCCTGCTTTTAAAAAAAATCTCATAAACCATGAAAATGCTCTGCTTGGTAATTTAAAACACTATGTAATGACTAGGATTAGAGAGGCATATGAGAGCCATTCTCTAAATCAGCATTAACTCATTATTTCTCCAACCAGAAAACTTTTTTCTTTTATCAGATGTCAGTCTAAAAGTTATCTTTTCTTATGGAAGTACAGAAAAGACATCAGAATTGAAATGGAATCGATATCTTCATTCCAATCTACCTTAAGAAAGCACTAGGAAAAGGAATTTTCTTTACATTGAAGTTTTTCTGACAACTGACACCACCTACTATTACAATGATTCTAAGATTACAAAAATAAACTAGTTCAAATGAAGAAGATCCTTGCCTAGGCTCTAAGTTAAATTTATATTTAATGTCAAAATGCAATGATTAAACATGGTTGACATCCACAAATGAAAGTAACTTTAAGACTATAACATATAAGACCACAATAGGCTATTAAATGAATAATCCAACACCTTTCAGAGTATTTTTAACCAGTCTCTGTTTTCCATCATATGTGAAATACAGCACAGCTTGTTCCATGTTTGGTCCAAGATGCTAATGATAGTAGCTGTGGCAATCGAGTTAGTGGCACAGATGATAGTACATTCACACCTAAGGTGCAAAGGAACATTCTTTCTTACCACTTTATTCTCACTTTAGCTCTGTCTAAAGGACAGGAAATAATGTCATTCCTCCTTTAACAAATAAACCAGCCATTTCAGATAACTGATCCATGACAAGTTATTAGTATTCAAAACTGGCACTAAGAACAGTGTCACCAGGCAGCCAACAGGAAGCAATTACATTTGAACCTGCTATATAGATCTTTTTTCTTTTTTTAAGTAAAACCAGGAAAGAAGTACATATAATAATTATTTTTTAAGTTGTGATTTTCCTTCTTTTTTTTTCAGCTATATCATGTTTTAATTGGAATTTAGGGAATGGCATCTTTCAGATGGGAGAGATGTGTAATCCCAGAAATTCTGACTACTTTCTTTACCCAGGAAGCCAAGGTGTGGTTCTGTTGGCAGTTGTCTGGGTATCTGTTTGCCCAACTTTTACCTAGCTGGAGCAAAGGTAATAAGCTCTTGAAACATAAAGAGAAAGTGGAAAAGGACAAAATTTTCACACAGAATTTTCAATACTGAATTAAAATGTAATATGTAAGTATAGCACTTGACCATTAACTAGAAGACAAACAAAAATAAACGGTGGGTGGGGAGGCGGAGAATCCAAACTTACGTATCAGGTACAATGAACACTGACACTATCCCAGCGGCGGGCACACTGAAGGCCTTGACTTCAGCATTAAGTGGACACAGGAAAATCCCTGACTTCAGCGTTATACAGTGTACCCATGTAACAAAAACATCTGCACCCTCTTAATATTTTGAAATTAAGAAAATAAAATAAAATAAACCAGAGCACGTCACAATTCACTAAGACAAATTTAGAAGCTGTTTTTACACTTCTTCTTTCCAATGTACAAGAAATATGAAATTTTTAAAATAAATGCCAACCTCAAAAGTCTCAAAAACCCCTCATCAAAAATTAACAAAAAGAATGCAAAACAATTTATAGGATACAACAAAATGAGTTTTAATACGATTTAATTAATATTTAAAGGAACAGATATCAATTATGTGGAATTGAGAGAAACTATACTGTTGATTTAACTAATAATCAAATATTCCACTCTTCCTGTCACATCTCCAGCTGCATTAGAAAAAGAAAAAAATTTTTTAAAGTAGTTCCTCGGTAATACTCTGCTGTTCTACAGCACCGAGTAGAACAGCATGCATGAACAAGAAGATGGAAGCAAGAGAGAAATGGGCAGCCAATAAAGGATTATTTTTCCTCTAGAATACTGTAGAGTAAGCACTGGGAAAATGAGAGGTAAGATGGCATGGAGCCAAGAAAATAACTGAAGGTTCAAGTCCATATAGTCATCAGGATAAGGACAATATAAACAATAATAAGTAACGGGGCTCCTATCATGCTCCAAATATTATATATGGGGCTTAAATATACAAATAGCCTGACAATCTTAACAAATACAAGCATTCTCACTGTATACAAGTAAGTCAACTTAGGCTCAGGGATATTAATTTATTCACACAAGGTCAGGCAGTAGCTAGTTATTACTTTGAGTGAACAATGATAGACCATGAAAAATGGTGATAGACCAATACACTTGTATACGCGTATGTCACAGCTAAGGCAATATGTGGATTTGAAGTTAGTGCTGATTGCCTCCAAAGCCTGGACCAGCGATCAAAACAATCATCAAAAGGTAATTTTTTAAAAACTTTTATTAATACTTACAAAAGATACTCTTCTGACTATCAAACAACAGATTGAAAATAAAAGGCATAATGGAAGTTTAGGGGGCACTTAATGAACGTACATTAGCTGGAAGAGTGAATGAATGAACACAAGATAACAAGGACAAATTAATAGTTTTTTTTTAAGGAAAGGATGAGAAATCACTGGAACCTTTCCTATAGGTACACCCATTCTCTGAAATAAAGTGCCTTCTTAGAATAAAATTACCCATACTTGATCTTCAAAAAATGTTTTGTAAACTTTGGATAATTAGGAGATTAAGATTTAATAAAATATTTAAAGGTAGTTTAAGAAATTATTTTACTAATATAGTTAAAGATGATAATTGTTAGAACTTTTATTCGGAAAGACACAATATTTAAATAGCCTCATTGTAAAATTCCTCTTTGTTATCAGATCTATAAGAATATTTTAAAATGACTTTGAATTTGCTAAAAAAGAGTAGTACATTTTGAAATGTACTAAATACAAATGATAATTATGTTATCACATTCAAAATATTTTTAGTATTTAAAGTTATATATTTTCTGGATAAAATGGTATTTTGTTGCCTTTATCTCATTAAAATCGTGTTTTAAGGTTCACACACTTCAGATTCTATTGCAATACAGATAAAATGGAAAAGGGAAAAAGAGGTAACTATTCCATTTCTAGTGGAAGCTTTCAGAGAAACATTACTAGTACAGTTAAAACAAAACCTTCTAACCTATATTAGGCTACCACACAGTGTTTTAAAAGTTTTGTTTTGCTGTGGTTTTAAAGCTTAGTGTAGTCTCTCTACCACTGCTTCCAACAGACAAAAAACAAAACCTTAAAACTCAAACACAACAGTAAACCACAGGGCAGAGCTGAGGTGCTCACAGTCCTTAACTAACTTGTTGCTAGTCCAGTTTGCACTATCCTAACTTTTTATGCTCCCCTGGCCTTGAGCCAAAAGTATCAATTTACTGAGTGAAGAAAAAGAGTTTCATTCTCCCACCTTGTACTGCTATCACCTCGACCTTGTAATCTTATTTTCCCACATTTTCTAGCTATTGAAATGAAAGCATTCCTCCCTCCCCTAAATATTCATAAAGGATCAAGAGAGGAAGAGAATGGGAAGAAGGTGTTCTCTTTAAATATAGCACTCAGAGTACTGGGCACTATTTTAAACACTGATAAGGGCATGCATGGAAGCAAGGACTCTGCCTGTACCCAGTGAATTCAGGTAATGTATCCATTGTTCCACAATGCTATGGTCTGGTGACAGGAACCCCAACTAGAACAAGCTTGCCCTGCATTTTCCTTCACATTTAGATGCCAACTTCGATAAGGCCACGCCTTAAAAGATCTACATAGCATGCAACACACAGATAGCAATAGAGCCTTCAGCCATTCCCATACTCATATAAGAGTGTAAAAGGAAAAGGAAAACAGAAAGACATTCACATACACAAATAGATTTAGAGGGCCAACCCATTTATAACTACACCTATCCAGATGCTATCATACACCAGGGAGCTAAGTGGAGCCAACAACAAAGACAATCCAGAGATGCCCCCACCCCTCCTATCCCAGAATTCTCTCAAAGGAATTCACTGCTTTCTCTCACTTGCTTCCTTAGAGAAGTATCCAAAAAACTTCCCTCAACACTTTGACTGCTTCTTGCAATTCCAATGACTCCTTGAAATGTTCAATTACTAACCCTTTATTCTCGTGAACCTCCCAAAAGATTTGATTCCTCTTCTACTGCAAAGCTCTCTCTTATGAGCAACCCATAGAAACCAATTCCCCAGACTGCCTTCTCTCCCAATCATTCCCTGAAGATCCAATCCTTTCTCCCCCACTGTTTTCCTTTCCAATGGTTCCCCAAAGTACCTAATCTGACATCATTACTAGTGAAAATAGACCAGAGTTTAGTGGGGGAGGAGGGGAATAGGGGGAATACCACTGGAGCAAAGGAAAAACACACCACCACACCAAAGGGAAATATAAAAAACACACCAAAGGAAAAACACACAATGAAGAAATGATATTCCATTCCTGAACTGGTTTTCCCTAACTTTTATCTATACACAATATATCATGTCACTTCTTATATGTTCAAACATACCCAAGTAGTTTGATTAAACAGTTTTATATGGAACTTTTAAAGAAATACAGTGTGAGTACATCTGTCTATGTATAAGTGTGTATATATGCTTTTCCCAGCCAAAACAATAAAACTTAGCAACTTAGAAAACTATGACCAAAATCAAAAAACAATTGCAAAGATTCCTCTTTACTACCAGATTATCAAACATTGCAAATCAAAATTCTGTAAGACCAATACACAAAACAATGGAAAAAAAAAAAAAAACAACTATCAGCTAAAACTATTTGATAGGTTGGCATCTTGCTTAAAAATGTCTTGCGAGAGTGCTACTAAGAAAACTTATTTCATTCTAATGTTTACAAGAAGATTCAGGAGTTTCTGAACAATTGCTTTTACATTAGTTTTAGATTTTTCCTAATTCAATAAAAATAAGAGATCTAGGGCAACTGACAAACATATAATGTTTAAAAACATTCTTTTCAATCCATATATTTTTATAACCAGAAATACAGTGGCAAGAATGAAGTGATTACGTTTTCGTTTTAAAATATAAATTTACCTAAACTATCATTAAGATTTTAAATGTCATAATTGACTGCTTCTCTAAAAAAGGCATTGCATAACAATGTGAATCAAAGAATCAGTATTTGAATACTTTTAATCAAGGCTACTTCTTTAATCTCTTTTATGGTTTAGAAAAATAACTACAGAAAGAAAGGACCAAACTATTTTTTTTTTTTTGAGACAGAGCCTCAAGCTGTAACCCTGGATAGAGTGCTGTGGCATTACAGCTCACGGCAACCTCCAATTCCTGGGCTCAAGGGAGTCTGTTGCCTCTGCCTCCCAAGTAGCTGGGACTGCAGGCGCCCGCCACAACGCCCAGCCATTTTTTGGTTGCAGCCGTCATTGTTGTTTAGTGGGCCAGGGCTAGATTCAAACCTGCCAGTTCAGGTGTACGTGGCTGGCACCTTAGCCACTTGAGCCACAGGCGCCGAGCCGAAACTAATTTTTTTTCTGTTGAATTTAAGAGATCCTTGTCATTTTTTTAAACAAACACATGGTCTAACTACTTTTAAGGAAAAAATATTTGTTTTTAGTACTTTTTCCATTTCTGATATGAAACATCTAAAAGCACATGGCCACTTCTCATGTCTGACTCTCAAATCTATTGTTCATATTTAATACTATGATGAACACACTGAGTCAGGCACACATTTAAAATGCATTTAATATGTAATACTTGAAAAGAGGCACTAAACAGTTTCTTTTCAATTTAAATAAAAAGTATCTCTCCAATTTCGAACTGAAAGACAAAAAGCTTATTTATGAATGTAATTTTCATTCAAAATACCTTTTCTGTCACCCATCAAACAAACTATCCTATGGTAAAGAATAGACATATCACACTGTTGATTAATAATAACAAGGAAAATTAAAAAATAAAATGTATAACATATAGGAGACTGAGATAGGGAGAATGTCTGTTCTGGGCAAATGAGCCTACCCAGGTACAGAAACAACACTTAGGGTCTCCTCAGACACAAGAAGGCTATCACACAGCACTGGGACTGTAATAAAAGACAATCAAATAATGGTCCTCAGACGATATTTTCTATTCCCTTGTCCAGGAGAAATTTAAGCCTTAGCAAGCAAAATGAAGACCTATTTCTTGTTGGGCAATGTTTATCACATTTATGTCAAGAAAGAAATGACAATTATAAGGTCTCATGGCTTCACAGTTACCGTTGTCCAAAAGGGACGTGTCTGAAACTCTGACACGCTGTATGGTTCACTTTAAGTATATAGGCATACATAGATTTTTCCACCTTCCACTGGCATCTCAAAATTCTAATTAAATAATTGTTTCTAATGTTTCTCTCTATAGAAAACGTAGATTTGCTCATGTGTAGCAAGAACTTAACTGAAATTTAATAGGTGAAGTATGAAAATCATGGGTCCAGTGTAGTCCTTGCTAGCACTATATATCTACCTTCACATACCAGAGCCTTCAGTGATACTCTGCACAATCTATCTCAGTAATTCTTAGGAGAGAAAAAAAAACAAACAATTGAACATACAACACACATACTTATTTCTAAACTCCTTGGAGGGATCACAAAGAGATTATGAGTGACAAATTTTAGAGAACTGTAAAGAATACTGGAATGTGGAAGAGCACAACACATGGCAAATTGGAAATCAAACCACTTAAAGTTTACCTACAGACTAACTGTGTAGCCTTGAACAATTCATTAACGTTTCTGGGTCTCAGTTTTCAAATGTCTACAAAAGGGGGGAGGGATTGTGATACATCTCAAAAGCTGTTATTAATTGAAAAGTAAACACTAGGCATAATTCTAAATTAGACCAAAAAATCATAAGACAACAGCAGCAACACCATATACAATTGTCAAAAGAATAGAATGAATATAAATATGGAGAAATGATTAAATTTTACACTATAGCAGCCCACAAGGTAATATCCTTTATAGTATCAATGAGATTTCCCCAAAGTGTTCAAAATAGGTGCTTTGTTTGGTGCCAACTAGGATAATCTAACTGTTAAGAAATGAAATAAGGACTATATAAGATGTAGACTTACTCCCTAGAAAGTAGTTTTCGTCAAGCAGAAGTACGGCAGAACTTCAGAAAATTTTTAAATTTTCTTCTGCATTTACATAGCATAAAATAACCTTGCTTACATTAGCTTAATGTGCTACTTCTGCAATCCCCAGTGACCTGTAGTCATGATAAGAAGACTGAAGTGTATGAAAAGATATAGAGATCAGCTTTTAAAAAGACCTTTCTTAGTGTGGCCCACAATTTCAGAGAGCTGAGCTGCGTGCTGAGCTCCTGAACTGATGTGACCTGAGATCTGATCCCACTGCAGTGGCCATCAGGCTATAGTGGTAGTGTTACTTTACCAAAATAAACCCCTCCTCAATTGGAAAACTTTCCCCAGAGTGCTTCCAGGTGCCAACTTTTACTCTTCTGGAATAAAATTCCACTAACAAAGTAAATATAGCCTTTTCCTTAAAAGAAGGTACATACTTGTATTTTACTCATTCAGATACAATCTCAAAGACTACATGAAAACATACTGCTTTTTTTCTGGCATAAAAGCAGTATATGCTTATTATAAAACATGTGGAAGATCTAGCAATATATTTTGGGAATCCTTCTATCTTCAAAAGAATACTCTTTTTTTATACACCAGGAAATAAACTTCTCTTGAATCCTTTCATCAATTTAATTTTTGTCTTTTAGAAGTTGCCATTTATTTCTGGACTATAATTACTTGATGCAATTCATGTATAGAAGCGAATACTTAAAGCAATAAAAAAATTACTAAATATACTTCATTTACTTGAGCAGCCTCCTACTGATGGATATTGTTTACAGAATGTTTCCCATCTTCTGATATTAAAACTAATGCTGCAATGAATAACTTTGTACACTTAACACGTTACAAATATAGTATAAAATAAATTTGTAGAAATATGAATACTGAGTCAAAGCTTATAAGCATTTGTTCTAATTCACATTTATATCACAAATACTCCTATCAATAATACGTGAAAGTCTCTGTTTCCTTGTACCCTTGCCAATAACTGTATCATAAAACTTGTGGCTGTTTGTTAATATAATGGATTAAAAATGCTATGTCACTATAGTTTTATATTTCCCTTATATTTCATGGAAATAAGAAACTCTTCACATATATAAGAGCCGATGGCATTTATTTTTCTGTGAAATGTGTGTTATAATAATTTGACCTCATTTCTATTAGATGTTTACTCTTCTTTGTCAATTACTAGGAGCTGTTATACATTAGGGAGATTATTCGTGATACAAATTACAATTTTTATCTCCAGCTTGTCATTTACCTTTTCACATCATGTTATTTTTTGCTAGGTAAATTTGACAACTAAACAAAAATGACAACTGCAACAAGAAAATAGCTGAGCGTTGTGATGGGGACCTATAGTCCCAGCTACTTGGGGTGGCTGAGGCAAGAGAATCATTTAAGCCCGAGAGTTTGAGGTTGCTGTGAGCTGTGACACCACAGCACTCTACTGAGGGTGACAGTGAGACTCTGTCTCAAAAAAAAAAAAAAAAAAATTGAAAGAAATTTTAAATTTTTAAAATTTAAAATGTATTAATTTTTTAAAATTGACTTTTGGATACTGAATTTTATTAAGGACTTCCCCATACTAAGACTATAATAAGACATTCACATTTTCTTCTACTACATTTATGGTTTTATCATTCACATAAATGTTTGTTCCAATTCACAGCTTATCCTTAAGTTCAGTATAAGACATAAATGATATTCCTTCTACCTGCCAAAGAATGTATTTTCTCATTTTTAAGTATTCCTTAATACAAATATTACATAATTAAGTTAAATTTGTATATTAATTTTGAACTTCTCCATCACTGAACTGTTTTCTTATTTTTGAATTATTTACTTTTCAAATGACTCTGAGGTTTATGGGTACAAAATACCATCCATAAACAGTAATTATTTTACCTCTGCCTTTCAAATTTCTATACAGCTATTTCCTTCTGTTTGTCTCACTACATTAGCAATCTCCTCCAGCAACTATTAAGAAACTGTGAAGAGAGTGAATACAATCTGTCTTGTTTCTGAAATCAGTGAGCATGCCTATGTTTTTTCCTATTAATAAGAATGGCTTGTGAATTGACACTACATATAAACATATTTTTATCAAACTGAAGAAGTTTCTGTTTATCCTTCCTATTTACTGAATGTCAAGAATGGTAGTTTTGTCAGGTTCTGTCAGTGTCTATAGAGATAATCGTACAATTTTTTTAGTTTAATATGATAAATACTAGATTTCATACTATTGAACTATCCTTGCATTACTGAAATAAACTCTCTTGTTCATAACCAACTATTACTTTCAGGGAATCCATATTGTCAATTTAAGTTTTGCCATTTAGAAGTTGCTATTTATTTCTGGACTATGATTATTTGATGCAATTAATGTATAGAAGCCAATACTTAAAGCAATAAAAAAATTACTAACCAGAAAGATTTGAAGAGGAAAACTTGAATTTAGGTTGAGAAGTGCAGATACATTAACTGACTATGTTTGACTGCTCCAGTTCCATTAATTAAGAACTGTGGAACTAATATTTTTAATCTGAGGAAATCGTATGCTCAGTAGAAACATTTTATCCTAACACTGTGTATGTACTATTTTTTATTTAACAATAAAAATTTTCATGGGTATAGTGTGTAGTTCAGTGGCTTGCAAATTGTTTGACCTGTATAGACAATAAATAATACATTTTTTATTGCAACTCAATATACACATCTAAGATGGAGCTAAATATATATTCACGTTTATGAAAATTGGTTTCACATAACAATACTTATTATACCCAACGATATTTCATATATTATTTTCTTTCCCTTACCATTTTTATGAAAGTGCTGGTTGCTATATATTATGTTGATTTTCTAACCTATAAGAAATTAAAATTTGCAGTTTTAGAAGTATTGTCTTATTAACTAAGAATAAGGTTTCTGGAACCAGACAAGCTAAGGTGAATCACAGCTTTATTTTCTCAAGGCTTTTAAATGTTACTTCAGTTTCTCATCTATAAGACAAGAACAATACTAGTCTTTACTTTATATGGTTATATGAAGATTAAATGAATTAATACATATAAATACATGTTAGAAATAATATATTAATACTATATGTTACTTCAGTTTCTCTTCTATAAGACAAGAACAATTCTAGTCTTTACCTTATACGGTTATATGAAGATTAATGAATTAATACATATAAGTACATGTTAGAAATAATATATTAATAATATATTCAATTGGTTAAATTAATAATTATAAATGCATGTTTGAAATAATATATTTGATTGGTTAGATAAAATACTTCCCATGATCCAATAGTTGCTAAAAGAAAAACAACTCCCCCATAATACAAAAACTGAGGAAAAATCATTAAATACATAGACTTATTATCCAATAAAAATAATTACGAGGATGCCAATATGATCTAAGTGTCTGATTGTTTTAAAAACTGGATCTATTCTGAGTCTTTTCTTCCAAGGCCTTGGAGATAACTAATAAATATTATCCACCAAGATCAGCGTACACCCAGGCTTGTTCTTGGTTCAGCTTGTAGCAAAGGGTCCATCCAGGAGATCTGCCTGAAATGTCATGCAGAGAGTACCCTAATACGTCCTGAAATCCAGCCCAGAAATCCCTTCTTTCTTAACTCTCAATTGTCCAGGGCTTCTTCAAAGTGAACTTTATAGCCCATGAAAAATAGATTTTTATTACACATAATTTTACTGTTAGATCAACCTGCTAGGATTCATAGATTATACCTAGCAAAAGGTATTGTTACGTAGACCATCTGTAGTAAACAAAGTACCTTGAGCTACAATTAAAAAGAAAAATCCCATAACTACGCAAACATCTGTTTCCCTAAAAAACAAAGAATCACGTTTGAAAGTTAATTTACCTTTGGCTTCTTTTTTTTTTTTTTCTTATCTCTTTTTTTCAACTGTACCTATTGATATTTGGCACTTTTTCCTAATTATAAAGAGGATGGAGTGAAGTGAGAAGTTTGTTTTAGCATGTTTCTAAGTCTCATTGAAATTATATTCTTAAAGTTGGCATTTCTTCAGCAAGGAGGGGCAAAGGTACAGGAGCTTGACAGAAATAAAGGTAAGTGGTTACTTGTATAATTCTCACAGGACAGCAAGTCCTAGCAACCGGCAGAACATCTATCTCCCACCGCAACTGCAATGCTGCTCTTCCAATGCACCTATAATATCAGCTTGCCCACTGTATCTGCTTGAGCCTGGTTCTCTGTTCTTAAAGGTCCTCCCGAAGTCCTCCAACATTGAGACCCAACTCCAAGTTTTGGTTGAAATAACAGCTAAATGAAAGTTTTCAGTATATTTCCAGTGCTCATATTTGCTAAAGATAAGTTAGGTTTCTTAAAAAAATGTTTTCTCCCTCAGAGATATCTGAAATTTAGTCTTCCTCTAAAAAGGTTGTGCAGGGTGTATGTGTGTGTGTGTGGCAGGAACAAAGGATTTTTTTTTAACTTTGACAACTATTCTGATAGTTTTACTTTGATAGATAATCCTAAATATAAATTGTTACAGAAAAATCTGAAAGAGTATTTTTCTTTTCTTTTTTTTTTTTAAGACAGAGTCTCACTCTGTCAGCCTGGGTAGAGTACTGTGGCCTCACAGCTCACAGCAACCTCAAACTCTTGGGCTCAAGTGATTCTCTTGCTTCAGCCTCCCAGGTACCTGGGACTACAGGTGCCCACCACGATGCCTCACTATTTTTAGACATGGCCTCTCACTCTTGCTCAACTCCTGAGCTCAAGCAATCCACTCGCCTCGGATGCCCAGAGTGCTATGATAACAGGCGAGAGCTACTGCACCTGGCCTGGAAGGATATTTTTAATTAAATAAAATATTAAGAAAGACAAGGTTTTTTTCTTCCTTTCAGGTTTCATTCATTTATTTACTACTGGAGGGATTTCAGAAATGGAATTAATAGTGATCATATTAACATAGCATATCCCAAAAGTCACCCCTAATGCTGCCATACAAGGAAAATGGGAAATAGGAGCTAAATGTACCTTTATGTACAAAATTTTCACTACAAAAATTCACAAAGAGGTGGGAAACACATGGAGAAAATTTTATAAATATTTTGTAAGTAAAGGTACATTCACCTATAATTTCCCATCTCCCCTGCCTGTGGTGACTTTAAGGGAAACCTTCAGGACACTCTGTAACTATGTGATGTATGACACTGTATGAAGCAAAGGCTTTCCAAAATAAGGTGTAGGAAATATAATGTGAAACTCAAGGTAAGTAAGAAATGTCTCCAAAAGTCTTCCAAAAGGTCTGAAAATATGACCTTCATCAGCATCCCAATTAATATGACTTTTGATCAATGTATAAACCTCTTCAGAAAGAAAAGCATACATCTATTTAAGAAAACCTTTCTAGGACGGCGCCAGTCGCTCAAGGAGTAGGGCGCCGGACCCATATACCTGGGGAGGAGGGTTCAAGCACAGCCCAGGCCAAAACTGCAAAAAAAAAAAAACCAAAAAAAAGCTTTCTAGAGTTAAGGCAAATGAATGTTAACCCCGAAAAGTTGTGAAACAGCAGTTTACATCTGGATCAAGGCAAAATCACTGCTTTTTTAGGTGATGCTTGGCCATGGTAGCTGTGAAAAGGCTTTTTAATAAGTATATACAATCACATATATTAAAATAAATCATTTTGTGTAGAACATAAAACAGGTCTTAACCTAATTTCACTCATTCAGTATTCAATAATTTTAATGAATTTTTTACCCAATGCCAGACGCTGGCCTAAGAAAATGAAATTATACATTTTAATCCCTTAAGTTATGGCATAGTTTTGTTTTGTTTTGTTTGAGACAGAGCCTCAAGCTATCACCCTGGATAGAGTGCTGTGGCATCACAGCTCACAGCAACCTCCAATTCCTGGGCTCAAGAGAGTCTCCTGCCTCTGCTTCCCAAGTAGCTGGGACTACAGGCGCCCGCCACAATGCCCGGCTATTTTTTGGTTGCAGCCACCATTGTTGTTTGGCGGGCCTGGGCCGGATTCGAACCCGACAGCTAAGGTGTACGTGGCTGGCGCCTTAGCCCGTTGAGCCACAGGCGCCAAGCCTGTTATGGCATAGTTTTAATTTGAGCTCTGAGGAAGGGGAATGGTGACTAGAGAGGAAAATAACAAGGCTACTCCACACCTGAACAAACATGCTATAATATTAGATGAAATTCTGTAGGTGTGAAACAATGGGAGAATTAAACCTCATATGGAATATTGATTTCATTCCTTAATTTCTCTGCCATGCTAGGAAACCGTCTTTTCATAGTGAACTCTCTCCATATGATAGCAGACTAATCAGTACAGGTTCTTAAGATAATGGAAGCTTGCCTGGCTAACCAGGCAGCCAGCCCATCAAGTTCAGATCCATATTATCTCCCAAATTATAATCAGAGACTGATGTTCACACCCTGAAACCGATCCATGATTCGATCTCCTGCTTTAAAAATAAATTAAAGGGACAGGTAAAGGCTGCAAGACTCAAACCATGTACATCTCAGTAAAAATGTCCCACTGATTCTCATGCAGTAGTCATAGAATTGGTATTAGACCAAGTTTTTTCCCTCAAAGCCAAAATATAATAGAAATGCATGCACCAAATATGTACGTGGTAATAAATACCTGGATTTTATTTACTATAAAACATTTAGGAAAGAAAGAAATATTTTCACCTATAGTCCTAGCTACTTAGGAGGCTGAGGCAGGAGGATCACTTGAACCCTCATGTATGAGGTTGCTATGAACTAGGCTTAGGCCACAGCACTCTCATCTGGGCAACAGCGTGAGACTTCATAAATAAAACAAACAAACGAAAACTGCAAATAACAAACAAAAAAGTGTCTTCTTAATATATTGCATGGGTGTATGACAGAAAAAAAGCTACATTAATCAGAGCTTTTATGTTTTACATACAGGTATATAAAAATAGCACTATCTGAACCTCTTTTGACATGATGGAATAGTAGATTATACTTTATTGACTTTCTAATTAATAACACTATTTGTAGGAAAACAAAACCATATTATCAGAGTCATACATGTTAAACTTTCTCTTAGTTACAGTAACACAAAAGTGATACCGACAGGTTCATCACACAGAATGAAATCTTCTATAGCGGTTAAAAATCATAACTGTACAATGCTCAGGGAAAATCATAAATATAAAATAATTTCTATTATATAATCCCACCCAATTCTATTTTTACATGGGCACAGAGAAATACTTATTAAAATATACTTAGAGTTATGTGAATTCTATGTAAAGCGCTTAGAACACTGCCTGATGCACAGGAAGTGCTATCTAAGTATTTCTGTTATTGTCATTTTGGATAGTAACTGGCTCTGACTGTAGGATTGTAAGTTCTTTACTCCTTAATATTTTCATGTGCCTATTTTCTTTTCCCTTTAATTAACCTGTACTCATTCTATTAAAACAGTTTGAAATAAAATACATCTCATTAAATATACTAATAATTTCCATATCCAATAATCACAATTCAGGAAAATTAACCCATATAATAAATCCTTCATGTAGCTAATGAACCTTATAATTTTTATTCAATAGCGTTCAATGTAAAATTCCATAGGAAAAAAGGTCAGAATTGAATGGCTGTAAGAAAGAGAAGAAATAAATATTAAAATTTTAGACATCTGAGTGTTCTTTGCTGAACAATGAAAAATATTAATTTCACAAAAGCTTCTGACCCCAATAAACAAACCAGCATTTAAGCACGGAACTGTCATTCAACAACTGTTTGGCCAACACAACCATCCACAGGTGATGCTGCCATGTGCCCAATAGCTATTTAGTAATGACGCCTCACACTTCCTGGAGCACCTACTGTGTGACACTCCTATGTGCTCCAAGCTCTGCTAACAGCTTTAAAAGCTGAATCCCATTTAATCCTCCCAACAGTCTTATGAGAAAGATGCTCGTCACACCCTGTGGGGCTAAGAGAAATGAGGTGTAGGGAGGTTAAATAAGTTAGCCAAGATGGAGCCATGATTTGAACATAGGTCCCAGCTTCCAATCACTAGTCATTGAGGACCTTCTACAGGCGAATGCTGGGCATGTTGAGGAGCTGATATCTGAACAACAGTCAAGATGATTGCCCTGGTGAGGCCAGGGTCTCTAACCACTACTCAAATCTACCCTCTTTCAATCCGGATGCTGAGTCCCCACATCTCTCTGTAGTCACTGCAGCTGTTTTTATCACTGCTACCATGAGAATTCTAATTACCATAGTTTTGTTTCCCATGTCCAACTAGGGATGGGGAAAAATGTATTTCCCAAGTCCTAATTTATAATTTAAATGCATTTTCTCATAAATACTGTTAGAGGGTATAGTACTATTAATCCTACTATAAATGTCACAACCATTCTCATTGGTTTTTATGGGAATTTAACTACTATTTTTACCACAGTTTCAAATGAAAAGTGCATTTCTTCACTCCATCATTTTAAAAACTGTCTTACAGAAAAAACTGAGTGTTTTCCAATCCTTTTAGCATTCATTTCTACACCATGTATAGATTCTTGTAACTAATCAGAACACAGAACAAACAGGCATCATTAATAAAAGAGGTAGTTTATAAATGGACTTAGACTTCTTACTCTGTGTCTTCACACTAACCAAGTTTTCCCTCCCTCCTAGGAGAAGTGCATTAGATAAAAAAGAAAGAAAGAAAGAAAAATATAAAGGCTTGGTATATCTTTGCAAAGTATCCTTTTATACCTGTGGCATTTTCATCTCTAAGAATATTTAGAAGCTGTGATTTTGTGGGGACTTTATCAAAATAGCTGAAATTCTTTTCCATGGCAGATTTTCGACAACTGTGGAAACTATTAACTGAGCACAGCTTTTCAACATTACATGTGATTGAGCACTGCTTCTCCAGAGGAGAAAGGCTAAGTGAAGGGCTCTGGTCTGAGATTATCAAGAACATGAGATTTTCAAGAAATGTTTTGAAGACATTTTAAACTTGTCCTGTTTTTATAAAACTAAACCTAGAAGTTCCTTATGTTAAAATACAACAAAAGGATTCAGCGCCTATAGCTCAAGTGGCTAAGGCACTAGCCACATATACCTGAGCTGGTGGGTTCAAATCCAGCCCGGGCCTGCCAAACAACAATGACAACTAAAACCAAAAAATAGCTGGGCATTGTGGTGAGTGCCTGTAGTCCCAGCTACTTGGGAGTCTGAGGCAAGAGAATCGCTTAAGCCCAGAAGTTGGAGATTGCTGTGAGCTGTGATGCCACAGCACTCTACCCAGGGCGACAGCTTAAGGCTCTGTCTCAAAAAAATAAATAAAATAAAATAAAATAAAATAAAATAAAATACAACAAAATTTAAAAAATAAAAAAAAATCACTAACTCCAGCAAATTGGAAAAAGTAGTTGTAAATCTTACTAGCTCAAAGACCTTGTTTGGCTACATAGATGCCACTTGAGACATTTTTTCCCCAAAAATTATTTGGAACAGGTTCGAAGAATTGCCAAGGAGTCACTTTCAGATCCTAATATTCTCTAAAACGTTTGTAACCACAAAGGTAGTCATTAACACGCTCATGGAAAAACCAAAGTTTCAACTGGGATCAGGACTACCCTCAGGCTGGGAAGACAGTTACTCTAATGCTATTTATCTGACAGAAAATAAAATAATAATATTTATTGCCTCAAACTTCTCCTCCATACCCTCTAGCATGATCTGGTGCCTGAAATACCTGTTATCAGAAATATACTCTATGACTGGAGACATCTCTAGTTAAGTATTTATTCTACTATAAAACAACAGTAATCTATTAAACTATGCCATTCTAAAATATCTCAGCTTGAATTAGTTTCCTTGAATCATTCTATGACTACATGGAAAGCTGAGAAAAGTGTTCCTAGTACCCACGGACAGGTTTTGGTTTGGGTAGAAAGGACCCTGAAGACTTATGTCACCATCAGGCAACCCAGAAAGGAAGGCAGGACTGAGTAGGACAGTGAAGCAGCAAACAAGGACCACAAGGGAAGTGGGTTTGCAAATGGCAGCACTAAGAAAGAAGAACAGTAGAGGACCTGAAGGCACTCCATCCGTACCTCGCTAAAGCCAGCCCTATCTACATCACCTCTGCTAGGGCACTGACGGCATGCCTCTTCCTGAGTTCTAAGTACTCATCCGCCACAATCTCATTTTTTGTTTAATGAAATAGGTCAGCTGCTTGACAAATGGCATACGACTGGGCTGAAACAAAATTTCCCTAAATTTAGTCTGAGGAAGTTTCATTAGAAGTCCAAAGGCATGAGCCAGCACAAACAGGATAGATGAAAATGTGGAAGAGAAGAAATATGAGAAGAACAAAGAAGAAAGGATGTACCACTGTTGTTATTCTGCCACAGATGACACATACGAGGAAGTCCATAGTTAGCTTATAAATACTCTACTAGGAAGCAGAACTATAGATGTAACCAACTTGGTCAGCCCAAGTTACAAGAACAAGTTTGGAGTTGAGTGCTGAATGGACCTGAGTGCTGAGTGCAAGACCATCTCTACAGACCAGATCATCAATGGATCCCTACTGCACCCTGTGCACAAGAGGGCAGGTGAAATCATATAAACTTGGCCTTTACTAGCAATCCCGAAGGAGAACCAAATAACAAATCAGTAAGTACCATGCACTTAGATGAGGGTACATGGCAAAGAAAGGCAGAGTCCTACTTGTCTGACTTTAGTAAGACGGTAGCTCTGTTTAGAGAAAGGATTTGCTGTTGAAGGTAAGCTGTGTGTAATAGGAGCCTGGTCTCTCTTTTTAATTCCCTCGCACTTTCCTCAAGAGCAGTCCCACTCCCATCCACTTCATGACAGCTCATTCACTCTCCCTTCAGTCTTTTGTTCAAAAAACATTGAGGAGGGGTACACCTACTCTGTGCCAGGTACAGCGTAATGATTATAGATACAAGATGAACAAGACATCGTCTCTGCCCTAGAGGACCTCAGAGTCTAATATGTGAGGCAAAATCATAAAACAATACGATGTGGGAATATAATAGCAATACAATGTGGGAATTGCTGTAATAGAGATGTACGGGAATGTGCTAGGGGAATGTGCAGAATAGCCAATGCTTCAGAGAAGCAACTACATTTGATCTTTGAGGAGGACTAGTTTACTTGGTGGAAAAAAGGGAAAGAAATTCAAGGAAAAGGAAAAGGTTTATGTAAAGACAAGGTGATATGAAAAAACATGTTATGCTCAAGCCATGGCAAGTGTCTGTGACTGAAGCACAGTGTACGTGAAGGGAATTTCTGGAGATGCAGACAAAAAGACAGATTGAATTGTTTAATAAGGGGTTTCGTATAAAATACTGAAAAGCTTATTAGATTTCATCCATAGGTAAGGGGAGTCATTAAGGTTTTCAGAAAGGGGAATGGCAAACAGATTTATGTTACAGAAATAGGTGACATGACAGAAAGAAATGATTAATTCTATGAATCTAACTGGAAGGCAGACAACCTTTAATTCTTTCTAAGAAATCACTGTATGATGTACTTTAATTATATGGAAATAACTTGGAAATTCTGCTGTTTGCCTGAATGTCTCAAATTCATATCTAAAATATCCAATTGATATTTAATTTCTGCTAAATTTCACTCTCTTTAAATGAGGAACACATTTTTCTTCTCTGCTCTCTATATAATATTTTTTATAAATACTTGCTGATTAAGATACATAATAATTACCTGATAATATCTTTTCCAGAAGTCAGTCTTACACTTTCTGATTCTATTTCTATCCCATTATTTCTATCGGTTCTATAATGCTCTTTGATGCTACTTCTAGTCTATTTCTACAGACTATTGGGGAAATATAAGGTCAACCAGGTAAGTATTTGCACAAACACATTTAATATGCGCAGCTCTTTTTTCCTTTTGGCTCTGGCTCATGGAGATATGGCTTCTTATCTTAGGCAAATCAGTCCTTGGGTGCCACACTGATACCATTAGCTATATGTCTTACATTCAGTAGTAATTCAAGGTGGAAGCTGGAGTCCCGAAACTGTTTAGCAGATCATGAAGGATATTCCTGGAATTCTACCAACCTCCTTCTAACATTCATGGAGTTACTATAAATGAAAAGACCCTAAAGAAATGTTTGTGATTACTCCTGAAATATTACTACTTATGGAATACTGATTACTCAACATTTTGACATCTTCTTTCAGGTACAATAAAGAAATACATAACTTTTGCTAAGGCCTTTTATAACCACAGCATTGGTTTAAGATGATCATCACTACATTTTTGTACAGAAAACTGGAATAGTATCCTTTACCATTCTTCAGAGTTCCTTCTCGGTTTGGTTAGAAGAGAGCTCTAAACAGCTGCTGAAATCTAAACTGATTATTTCTGAAGTGACAACACATGCATAAACTCCCTGGCTGAAACAGGGACAAGTGTCTATTCTGCATAAACAGGCTGGAGAAGAGAACTGAGAGAGAAGGAGAAACAGAAAATACGTAGTTTAATAAAATGCAGTGTGAAAAAATTACACCTCCTTCTATAAAATATTCCAAACAAAAAGAATGGAAGGTCAGGAAAAGTAAAAAGGATCACACAGAAGAATGAAAAATAGAAGAAAGAGAGAGAGAAAATGAGTAAAGACTTTTTGCATACTATAATAAAACTCTGTAATATGTCTTATTTTTAGCTTTTTCTTGAAAACAGCTATATATCCCCAACTATCTTCTACTCCCCCACCTTCAGTCATATTTTTCTATTATCTGTTGAAAAGTGTAGGAGAACTGAGTGTTTGATGGCAAATTTCTGTAATCCCCTAGGCCTTCAGGGTAGCCATTATCTTCTTTCCCAATGTAGTCCTTTCCCATTCTTGGCCTGCATATTGTTTGACAGTGTTTCCCAAATTTGCCAGATTATCAGAATCACAGAGTCCCAGGCTCCACCCATAAAGATTCTAATTCAGTACATCTGAGGAAAGGTCTGGTCTCTCAGCCATTGAGTCTCCAAATGAGATAATTCTCCAAACCAAAGCAAAGACATGCCTGACAAAAGCCTGACTAATCAAGAGAAACTCCAACCCCTCACATGGCTAGATTTTGCCATAGATGAACTGGAACACTGGTGATATATCCTCAGCTAGGGTCAGCTCCTCCCCAAATATTCACACAAAGATGAAGCCAGCTAATTTCTCCGTTAAGTATGAGTGAGTCACCGTCCTAATGATTTAGATTGCTAAGGTGCACATATTGAAATATATGCTTCCCGGCACAATTCCATATCAAATTACAGTAGTAAATCCAATAAAGGCACAGTAAAACTGCCACTCAGGGAATGGAGAAATACGAAGTCATAAGCCAATTCAAATATTGCTAATATTCTCAGAGGAACAAATGTGGATGCCTAGAACCACTTTTCAGTAGACGCCCTCATTAGCTTTTTCACCCAGGAATCTTTCATAAGAAATGTCAGCTGGAAAACTGGTAAATTTCCATACTCTAGGCTACATGAAACACTGAAACATGATTCAGTTTCCTTTATATAAGTTTTGCAACACCTCTCTATATCCCTCTTCACTTTGTAAGTCCCACTTTAAAGTCTCAAAACACCAGGTTTTACAGTAGTAACACAGTAACTGCCCAAACTTCTAGCAAAGACACAATTTGTGTTGTATTTGAAATGAAAACGTAAGCAATGGATTTCTGTCTTCAAAATGTGCATCATTTTCACGCAAAGTATCATTTTAATTATAATGTATCTGAATTGTCAAATATAAGACTTAAAACCTCCAGGGTAAAACGCCTAAAAGTAACATGAATAAGATGTTAATTACTGAAAATAAATTCAGAAATTTGTTTTGTTTTGTGTTATTTACCATACTTACATGGTTTACTTGTACCTGTTAGGCAAAGATGGAAAGAGACAGAACATATATGACAAGCATTAGTCTGGAAAAGAAATAATGGCAGTATTTTAAACACAAGGGCAAATGTAAAACATTCTATAAATCTACATGAAAACTTAATCTATAAGCACCAATACAGAACAAAGTATCTAAAACTCCTCTGAAATAGTTTGTGTCTTAGTGGAAAAAAAAGTGACATTCCAGAGAGAGAAATGAGGACTCAATTGAGGAGGGACATTCTAAGAACTGGAGCTAATCAACAATACAACAGTAAACTTCCTTCCTCCAGCATTGAAGGGATCAGCAAAATCCCAGAGACCCCCTGTCATGCAGGCTGTGGGGCAGATTCTTCCTCTGTTCAGGAAGTTGTTCTGAATGACCTTTGGGGTCGCTTCAAGGTAAGTGTTTGATTCGAGGGTTATTTACATTAAAATGAATGACATGGGCACACACACAGGGCTGTAGGCCCAGATGTGAACTTGGAAGCCTAATATTTTAAAATGTGATTTTTACAGGTAAAAAGCAAAGGCTCAGTCAGCTCTGTCCTCAAACTGCCATTCTGCACAAGGCGAAAAGGGAAATAAATAAAAGTTTTTCTACCTGAGGATTCTTCTTGAGTCAAAGAACAAATCCAGCTGTTTGATAACCTCTACCATATTCTTTAACAATGTGCCAACAATCTAGTCCCTGGGACAGATTGGAAATTATAACACTACACAACACTCCTGGATGCCTAACTGCTCACATAAAAACACATATGTCAAATGATGAACTTTCTTTGTTCTCAAAAATATTTCAGTTTCCCCTATGAAGAAAGCACAGTAGGAGCTGGAGCCCAAATCTAGTAGTTTCCTGAACAAGTGTACAAAAAAGAAAAAGTACCAGACTTGACTCTTCTCAAAAGTACACATAGCCTGTGAGTTTGCAGGCAATTCACCTTTATCAACTGACAGAATAGAAGTTTCAACCAATCTTGAAATAGGAAAGGCAAAGAAATTCAGGTCCTATTCCTTACATTCTATATAAGTAAGGTGGCCATTCCCTTATATTTCACCTAGCAACTTAAATATAATCAACCAAATAATTTTTAAGTAAAGGTTTATTTTTCTTTCTGCATTCTTTGCTTGCTACTTCTACTATTTAGATACACATTCCTTCCTCATAATAGAACTGCTATGTGGATGGCCAGGTTTCTTAGCACAACAATTCAGAATTTCATTACTCTCTGAACTTTACTGAAGTGCTATGGTAAATACCTTGAAAGGGTTTCTTATGTAATGTGCCAAAATAACCAGTGAAATTAAAGCAGATATAGGAAAAAAAGCTTTTGCTCTAGCATATATAACATTTGTTAGTTTTTACTTAGCATCAAATGACCAGTACCCTCCCATTATCCTTTATGAATGAATCCAAAAAAAATCTTTTTTGCCCTTTCTCCTAGTTCTTAATAGAGTATTTAATTATATAGGCAGACCCCAAGTTATAAACACACAACTTAAGGTACCATTTGCCCTTAGAAACAGAGGCCATTACATTATAGTAAGACTTTGAGTTACAAACATCTGACAGATGTAGGATTCTCACAGGTAAATGCATCTGTTCTAAATTCATACAAATCCCACTTAAGAACACACCTACAGAACCTATCTCGTTCATAACCCAGGGAGTCCCTGTAATTTCTCCTGGACACTGATGCAGAAATGTTTTTTAGGGACAAAAATTAAACACAGACTTTCCAACCAACAAATATGTGAAGAAATGTCAAATAAATCTAGATACGGTTTTCCCCCTTGTCAGATTAACCAAAATTGCTAATATACATTCTTGGCAAGGTGATAAAATAGGTACTCACAGATTATTGGTTGTATGATAAATTGGCAACTTTTTCAAAGGGCATTTTGGCCACACTTTATCTATAAAAATAGTCACTGCACAGACTTCTTGACATAGCAAATCCACAGCTAAGTTATCCTAAGGATATATGCAAAAGGAAATTGACAGATAAGGAAAATCATAATTACACTATTTAAATAGTAGCAAAAGCTGAGAAACAACCTAAATGCTTATCAGTAAAAGACTAGTAAATTAATAAATCGCCACGTAACATCAGTGTATAACAGATTTATATGCAACCAAGATCAAAGTGTTCACATAAAATAAAATTCCTAAATGAAAAATCAAGTCACAGAGCAGTATGCACAAAATAATCCTATTTGTATTATTAATAGGAAAAGAAAAATGTATATATATGTATGTAGACACCTAATCATGCTAGTATATAATAAAAAATCATGGGAAGATAATTATGAGATTGAAGACTGGGATTATTTGGTTAGCGGAGCTCTTACTTTTCGTTTTGTATCTTTCTCCACTGTTTATGTACCATGTTCCTCCATCACTTTTACTTTGAGTCTCTTAGACTGCTCTTTAGCCCAGACCAAGACAGAATTTTGTAATGCTGGCCACATCCCGTATGGGATAAAGTTTACCACCCACGCCTCCTCATCCCCAATACTATCATGCCATAACATCAAAGTTCCAGTTTGGAACTTAGGTAATGGATGGTTTCAGAGTTGCCATTTCCCCCACCACTTTCTCCTTTCTTTACATCTTTCTGATGTGTGTTGATTGCTTCCCCACGCAGCCTCAAAACTGCTCTAATCCTTGCTTCCCCAAAGGTATCTAGCACAGTGCTTATCAAGTACTGGTTATAAACAAATGTTAGATTTGTTTTTTATGAGAGTATACTTTAAAGGTTAAAATCTTATTTTAAAAAGGAAGAATTTACTGCTTTCTTGACCATGTAAATTTGGCAATAAATCACCTGAAGAATAAACAAAGAAATGCGAAGGTACTTTAAGTTTATAAATAATTTGCTGTTTTCAGACAACAAAGTAAAAGATGGAGAAAAGCAGATATAAACAATAACAGGTCTAAATAAGAGTTAAATGGTTAGAAAAATATTTTCAGTTGGTATGCTTTATGGTACAAGAGAACACAGGCAAAGAAAAAGAAATCTGAAGAAAAAAATTATGATAATTTCCTCATTTCCAATAGTGTCAACTATAATTTCAAACACACACACACACACACACACACACAAACACACACCCTGGTTTCAACTCTTGGTATACTATTTGTAACCGTGAATAGGAACTACAGATCAGAAGGGAATGATTATTGATTTCTTAATGGATTACTGCTGCGCAAGTTTACGCTCACCAAAAAACCATCCATCTTTGGGTAATAATTATAAGCCTATCACAGCGCATACAGCATTCTGACTGAATTGAAACCTACTGCTATCTGCCGGGAAATTACCAATTTTCTATTTCTCCAGTTCCAACCACAATATAGAATGGTGTGCAGCTACTTACATCAAATGCTATTAGAGGACATGGTTTGTAACAGCCACAGCATGCACCATCTATAAATTGCTATTAGAGAGATAAACAATCAGGCCCTGCTGGACATTTTTTATTATTCATTAGCTATGAAAACTATAAATAAAACGGGTATAAGGGAATTACACTTATCAAAGACCTTTCATTCACTACTGGCAGGTTGTAGAGAAGGGGTCAAGGGCAAACAATACATTAGCTAAAGTCATACTATTCAGATATGACATCCTACACTGAAACCTCTCCCCATATCTGCATGAGAATCTCTGTAAGGACGAAGCAACATAGTTAGGTGTCTTTCCTAAACCCTAAGTAAACACTATTTTTACTAAATACCCAGTAGAACACCATTACAAAGAAGATATTATTTTTCAAAAAGAAAAACTATTATGGTGGTTCTACCTAGTAGCCCTTAATCATTGGATAATGATGTGATACAGTCAACCAAGTTTTTCTCATATTTTCTAGCTGTAGGGTTTAGATAATTCCACTTGCTTCTAGATAGTTAATCCCATTCTGAACACCAAATTTGATCTTTATCAAACACAAACCGTCATAGCATGAAAAGAGTTCATCTGACCTAAATAAAGGTAATTTGGAATCAATAACATACTTGTTTTCATCTTCCGTTTAGGGCCTAATCTATCATCAAAGTTTTGGTTAGCTATACCAATAGTCTTTTCTAAAGGGTTATAACATGCCACTTTCCAGCCAATTAACTAACTTAAAAAATCTGTATTTCCAAGAGATCCTAGGAACTAAAGAAATGAGATTTGATTCTTTTTATAAAGCATTCCATTTCCTAAGTACTAAAAGAGTATTCAATTATCACGATAATCAACCATAATAATTAAAATATGATTAAGTATAATATAAAATCAAATAGAAAAGCTAAATAAAATTACCAACATAAAATAGAATAGATTTCTGAAACACCATAATAGATTTGTGAAACATCAAATTTGATGATGGCAAACTTGGTTCTTTTGTTTGTTTATGTAACTGAAAAGGATATTCTAAATCTTACAACATCAAGTTAGAAAAATAAACGTATTCTCTAGAATGTAACTCTTAAACTTAGAATGACTTGGTATTAATTTTCAAAATGTAGAAGACCTATTTAATAAGCAAAAAAAAAAAACCTTCACACTAGTCTTAACAGCAAATTATGCCAGAAAATGAGCTACATGCTTTATGCAACTTGCTGCATTTAGTTTTTAAAACTTTATGGTATTATTATTATTATGCCCATTTTATAGCTAAAGGAACTAAATTTAAAAAAAATCTAAGGAATATCCCTAAGGTCACACAGCTATTAGATTGAAAAACAATGGAATATCAGCAATCCCCTATGGTCTAATCTAAAAGTAAGTATCATAGTCAGAACTGGAGCCCAGGTCCATGTAACTTGGAAGTCAGTACTCTTAACTTGTATAGGGCTTCCCCTCTGTGGTCCAGAGCATAAAAATACTCAATATTTGTTATAAATGGAAGAAATCAACACATAAATGAAAAGAAAGAATGAGCATATCATGTAAAGCAAGAAACACCTGGCTGTAAGCCAGGAAACAAGATTTTTAACCATTGTTCTATGACTTTCTCCCTGTGTGATCTTGGGCCTTGATATACAGGTTTCTAAAATATAAGATTCAGAATAGACACTACATAAAATATCGCTTGTTTTACAGACACGCACACAAGGAATTCTATCTATGGAAGAGAAAAAACAAGAATTCAATTAGTCTGTGAGTCCACATTTACTATCTACTATGTTCCTGGCACTATTCCGGGCATCAAGGCTACAGGGTGAAGAAGCCAAATGTTCCTCACTTGTGTGCTGGAAGAAGAGACAAATTAGATAATTTCAGATACTATTAAGAAAAAAAAAAATGAGGATAATATCATAGAAAGCCAGGAGAGGAGCTTATGTATTTATCCAGGGTGCTCAGGCAAAGCCTCTCCAAGAAAGCAAAGTTAACCTGAAATAGAAGATAGAGGCTTCCATGCAAAGTTATGAAGAAAGGGTGTTCCAAACAGAAGGAACAGCAAATACAAAGCCTTTAGATGACAATAAACTTGCCATGTCAAGAAAAATAAAGGGGAAGGTGTACTGAAAATTTAGTGAACAGGGGAAGGAGGAAAAGGAACTCAGAAATGAAGGCAGGAGCCACATCCTTTAGGACGCTACAGACTTTGGAAAGGAGTTTTAATGAAAAGCTTTTGTATTTAAAATAATGAATTGTGTAATCTGATTTGGGCTTTGGAAAGTCCAACCTCTATATGGATTACTGGCTACAAGGGAACAAGAATGGGGCAGGAAGACCAGTGACAAGCTGAGGCTGCTGCACGTAAGGCTTAGGGTACCAGGCAATGATGGCAAACCAATGCTTTAAGAGTGGACATGGTGAGAATTGTTTAAATCAGGATGTCTTTCAGAAGCAGGAACAAAATTCCTGGTGAACTGACTGTGGGTTTTGAGAAAGAAAACAGTACTAGATGCAAAGTTGAAAGTCACCAAAATATTGACAGTCTCTAAAGAAATAAATGGCGACATAAGGCTGCTAACAGATGAAGGTGAACACATGTTTTCTGTTCACTAATTGCCAGCTACTGATTATAGTACTTCTGATCAAGCTACTCCTTCTCTATTTCTTTCTCTTAGATAAGGGCAATAAATCTTACTGTTTTACCAAAAGCTTCTATTTTTCCAATGTCAACTAAATGGTTCATTTCCTTTATCTAAATAGCGAGTAATCTAGAAAATCAAAGCAGATGGTAAAAATAGAAGCTCAGAAATATATACTAATCACCAAATGCAGGGTCTCATTGACAGCAAAGAATTAAAAACACCAAATTCAAAGCTTGAGAGCATTTTAGATCAATACTGTTTTGCCATAAAGTGATAAACACAATCAATACACATCAATCATTAAAGTTGTAGCCACAGAGATATCAAAATACATGATCTTGAAAATATTAATATTCTGGCTCGGCGTCTGTAGCTCAGCGGCTAGGGTGCCAGCCACAAACACTGGAGCTGGCGAGTTTGAATCCAGCCCAGGCCTGACAAACAACAATGACAACTACAACCAAAAATAGCCGGGTGCCTTGTCACCCAGCTACTTGGGAGGCTGAGGCAAGAGAATCACTAAAGCCAAAGAGTTTGAGGTTGCTGTGAGCTGTGATGCCACAGCATTCTACCAAGGGTGACAAAGTGAGACTCCGTCTCAAGAAAAAAAAGAAGAAGAAAGAAAATAATTAGGATTCAAAATCTCTAGAAACCCACATTTGAAGAGAAAGCATTTGGGAAAGTGCAGAAGTTCACCATCCTTAGCAACCACACAAATAGAAAAAACTGCATATTAATTATGACGTAAAACAACCTTGCTAGCAGCTGAAGTGTTTTATAGTAATTCAATTCCAACCACTTAAATAAAAAAGAGAAAAAAAAAAGTCAAACAAAAACGTATAGATTACTACCACAAAGAGTATCGTATTGCTCTAGAAAAAGAAAAATGCAGATGACCTTTTATCATTAATCGCTACAAAGATACACAGAGACAAGATTACAATTTCAGTTCAGTTAGCATTAAGTACATTGCTTTCATATATATATATACACACACACACACACACACACACACACACACACACACACACACACACACACACACACACACACACACATACCAGTTACAGGGCGGCACCTGTGGCTCATTGAGTAGGGCGCCAGCCCCATATACTGAAGGTGGCCGGTTCAAACCCGGCCTCGGCGAACTGCAAAACAGACAAATAGCCGGGCGTTGTGGCAGGTGCCTATAGTCCCAGCTACTAGGAGGCTGAGGCAAGAGAATCGCCTCAGCCCAGGAGTTGGAGGTTGCTGTGAGCTGTGATATTACAGCACTCTACTGAGGGTGACATAGTGAGACTCTGTCTCAAAAAAATAAATAAATAAATAAATAAATAAATAAAAATAACAATCACGTCACATGCCACTTTCATGTGCGTCTACTAAATAAACTAATTTGTGGTTTGTGATATCTTATATTACGTAGATTAGGAATATTCATTATTCAAAATAATAAAAATAGTAATTTTAAAATTCTAACTTTAAACTTTCCCAACAATACCTCTGACCACATACTTCCTACTACAAAATAACAAAATTGTCTTGACGTAAATTTCAATTATTTTAATTGATGTTTATTTATATTAGTGTATATCAAGATTCTCTGCATATACTTCAAAGTGGTTTGTAAAATTCCTCTCTAAATTCCAGAGTGATACCGGCTAAATCAATGTATTTTCTGAAGCCATGTGAAGTTTCTGAGTACTTGAAGCTTTAGTTCAATATAGTATTCTGCTTGAATGAATGCTGAGAAGGAAGTTAAAAATCTAAGCTAGAACCAACTTCAAAGCATTCATTTTAAAACTGTCCTATGAGTAAGACTAGGTGGGTGGGTTCCTCTCTGGCAGCCTCCACACAAATAGCATAACTAAAGGGTCTGAACCTGTGAGGTTAATCTGAGTAGTAACACCTGTAATAACTGAAATGTGTCTCCAATGTATTTAATCAGATAACCAACACATATCAACTCATAATTTGTCAAGAAATTAATAGCTGATCTTCATTATAAGACCACTCTATATGAGGAATTGTGCTAGCTTCTGCAGAAAAGAGGAACTCATATTTCTTGAATTACTTCTCAAAATGTGTTAGGTATTGTGGCAAAAGCTTTACTAAAGTAATTTTATTAACCCTTACAACAGCCCCAAGAGGCAAGTAGTAATGACCCTATTTTACAAAAGAGGAAATAAAAACAAAGACAAGGGCAGATACAAATCCAGGTCCATACAGTTTGAAAGTCAGGCTCTCTGTGCTGCCCTCAGGCTGTAGAGATTACAAAGGCATCTTCCCTGCCCTTAAGGAGTTTCCAGTCACAGAGGAGATGAACTGCACTTAAGTAATAAAGTAGTGGTAAAACAAGATAGGAGGTGATAAGGGCATCCAAGCTTTTAGAGAAGAAACTACCACAGGATAAAAAGCATCATTTGTTTTTAGAGATTGATCCTTATGCCTATGCTAACTAACAGTAACTCCCACCCAAGAAAAGATAAACTTCAGTTATAAAAAAGTGTGTTTATGTACCCTGCTGAGAAATCTTTACAAATATTCATGGCTGAGCTTGGTGGCTCACACCTGTTAAACCTAGCACTCTGGGAGGCCAAGGTGGATGGATTGCTAGAACTCTGGAATTTGAGACCAGCCAGAGCAAAAGCATCTCTACTATAAACAGAAAAAGTAGCCGAGTGTTATGGCAGGCACCTGTGGTGGAAGCTACTTAGAAGGCCGAGGGAAGAGGCTCCCTTGAGCCTAGGACTTTGAGGTTGCTAGGACCTATGATGCCATATCCCTCCAGACTGGGCAACTCAGTGAGACTCTCTCGCCAAAAAAGGAAAAAAAAAAAAAAAAAAAGAATATTCTGCTTTCCCCTTGATTCTTCGCAAGATAGGAGACAAGAGAAACTCCTGGGTTCTGATACATAGTTCTAAGAATTCCAGACATACAACAGAGAGAGGATTATGACATAGAACATACAGCACCATGAGTATGGAAATTCATAAAATTTCAGGGTCATCCTGGGAATCCACTCACCAACATATCTAGTACACAAGTAAACAAGTCCATGCTACAAAAAAATCACTCCAGGCAAGGTTAGGTGGGGAGGCACACTGTGCAGCCAGATGTGCCACCAAAGACATCTTCTGAATGGCTCCTCAAACGAAACACATGACTACCATGTAATTACCATTTCAATTACTATCCTCACAAACAGAGCAGGTTTATTTGGGATTGGCTTTAATTAGGTAATTTTACTTTCATCTCTTCAGTAACTGATTTGAATACAACAGAATGACTGCCTCATATCTGTGTACACATTTCTTTTCTCAAAATCAAAGGATTTTGAGTTTCTCTACATGACATCACTTAAGACAGATGAAAAGTAAAAATATTCAGTAAAGGATCCAGATATCTTGTGTCTTCTAGGCAATACTGTGGGCTACCTTTTTTTTTTTTATTATTGTTGTTTATTAAAAGCAGACTAAAAGCATATCCTCCCTAGAAGACTATTTGATACAACATATGTTTGTGGATTTGTTTCTTAGTTATTTAATCCCACTTTTTTCTCACATTCTTTTTATCTAATAATAAAATAATAATTGTCATTCTGGAATTACCCTTCTGGAAGCTTTACATATACTACCTCTAATATTCACTGTACCTCTGAAAAGGCAGATACTAATACCTCCATTTCCCAAGTAAAACTGAGATTCCAAGAGATGAAATTCCTGTCTAGGGGCCACACCGTTGATAAATACTGGGGCCCACTTCTTTATATGTAACAGGGGCAGGTGAGATAAGATTCATTCAATTCTGTAATCTTTAAAAATATGTATATTTTATTATTTTCCAGTAATAAAAAAAATGCTAAGTACTTCCAGAAAGGATAAATTTCTCCAACATTGCTTAAAGAAATATTAATCTCAAATTTTAATAAGTACATTCTATGTTAGATATAAAAGCATTCTGAATAGTATAAAGTACCTCACAAATAAAATGTTACTTTTAATAGGCTTAAAAACTGTTTTCTTAAACCACTAAAAAATTAACAACATTCAATGAAATTTTTATTATTTATGGAAAAAAATATTTATTATTTATGGAAAAAAATTTTTATTATTTATGGAAAAAAGTAAACCTTTTCTTCAACATTAATACATGTAAACTCCACCTCATGTCTGGTAAATTTTTCCTGCAATATCATCAGAAGTTAATTTTAGACAAGTGTTTCAGTGGGTAGAAGTCAACATGGGGATTCTAAATCTCTGAAAGAGTATGATCTCAAGAAAGTCTTTTGAAATCCTCACTGCCCATATCTTAGACACTTCAGCAGGACAATGGAAAAACAACAGATCAGAGAACAAAAACTGGATGCAAAACGCCATCTCATCTGCTAATATCAAGTTCGTTCTTCATTGCCACTTATGGGAGGGTGGGGGGAGTAGGGAAAAGTTCTTACTGTTTCTAACAGGCTTAGGGAGACCCTTAAGGAGAGTCCCCATTCCTGCTTCTCACTGAAGTGAAGGAAAAGGCAGCTGAAGAGCAAGGATAAAGTATGCTGTATCTGTGCTGATTTAGAAATACAACCAGTTAAGATACCTCAACCCATCATACCATCTATTAATACTACACAGTTACTTTTGCAAAAGATAAAAACAGTAGATTAATTCAGGTGGACATTGTTAATAGCACTGGTTTATTAGAACATCTATTCTTGGTTGACTTTTAACTTGCTTTAATTGGCTAGTCATTGTAAGACCCAACTTCTTTTAACCCATCTACTTCCATCTTCTCCCTGGCTTTCAGACATCTAAAGAAGTATGCTTCTCTCTAGGAAATCTCCATTTAGCTACTAGAAAACATCTTTTTTAAAAACTTATTTTATTTTTTTATTATTGGGGATTCACTGAGGATACAGAGAACCAGGTTACACTGATTGGATTTGTTAGATAAAGTCTCTCTTATAATTATACCTTACCTCCAAGAGATATGTCACACACTGTGACCCCCCTATTCCCTCTCTCCATGCCCCTATTCCCCCACCCCCCACCATGTACTAGGTCATCAACTGTCCTCATATCATAATTAAGTACATTGGATTCTTTTTTTTTGGTTGCAGCCATCATTGTTGTTTGGCGGGCCCGGGCTGGATTTGAACCCGCCAGCTCAGGTGTACATGGCTGGCACCTTAGCCCCTTGAGCCACAGGCACCGAGCCAGTACACTGGATTCTTGCTTCTCCATTCTTGTGATGCTTTACTAAGAAGAATGTGTTTCAAGTCCATCCAGGTTAATACAAAAGATGTAAAGTCTCCATCTTTTTTGGTGGCTGAATAGTATTCCATGCTATACATATACCACCTCTTCTTAACCCATTCCTGGGTTGGTGGGCATTTAGGCGGTTCCCACAGTTTGGCAATTGTAAATTGGCTGCGATAAACAGTCTAGTGCAAATGTCCTTAGGATAAAACACAGTAATGTCTCAGGACATAAAATCAATGTCCACAAATCAGAAGCCTTGGTAGATGCCAATAACAACCAAGGTAAGAAGCTTAATCAAGGACACAATTCCCTTCACAGTAGCTTCAAAGAAAATGAAATCCCTAGGGATATATCTAACAAAAGAGGTGAAATACCTCTACAAAGAAAATTATGAAACCTTAAGAAAAGAAATAACAGAAGATATTAACAAATGGAAGAACAGACCATGCTCATGGCTGGGAAGAATCAACATTGTTAAAATGTCTATACTTCCCAAAGCAATCTACAGATTCAATGCAATCCCCATTAAAATACCATCATCATACTTTCAATATCTGGAAAAAAATAATTCTTCGCTTTGAATGGAACCAGAAGAAACTCCATATAGCCAAGGCAATTCTTAGTAATAAAAACAAAGCAGGGGGCATCAGCCTACAAGACATCAGGCTGTACTACCAGGCCACTGTGATCAAAACATCATGGTGTTGGCACAAAAATAAAGACACAGACATCTGGAAGCGAATACAAAACCATGAAATGAAACGAACATCTTACAGCCACCTAATCTTTGATAAAGCAAACAAGAACATATACTGGGGGAAAGAATCCTTATTCAATAAATGATGCTGGGAGAACTGGATAACCACATGTAAAAGACTGAAACTGGACCTGCACCTTTCTCCACTCACTAAAATTGATTCAAGATGGATAAAATAATCCAAATCTAAGGCATGAAACAATAAAAATCCTCAAAGAAACTGTAGGGAAAACACTTGAAGTTATCATAGTAGGGAAGACTTCATGAAGACGACTTCAGTGGCAATTGCAACAACAACAAAACTAAACAAGTGGGACTTAATTGAATTGAATAGCTTCTATACAGCTAAGGAGACAACAACCAAAGCAAACAGGCAACCATCAGAATGTGAAAAGATATTTTCAAATTATGAATCAGACAAAAGCTTGATAACTAGGATCTACCGAGAACTCCAATTAATCAACATGAAAAAAGCCAACAATCCCTTATATCAATGGGCAAAAGAGATGTGTAGAACCTTCGCTAAAGAAGATAAATGAATGGCTAACAAACATATGAAAAAAATGCTCATCATCCCTAATTATCAGAGAAATGCAGATCAAAACCACCCTAATATATTACCTAACCCCAGAAAGAATGGCGTACATCACAAAACCTCATAGCTGCAGATGTTGGCATTGATGTGGAGACAGGGGAACACTTTTATACTACTGGTGGGACTGCAAACTAATACAACATTTTTGGAAGGAAGTATGATGAATCCTCAAGGAATTCCAACCTGCAATCCCACTACTGGGCATCTACCCAGAAGAAAAAAAATCAATTTTATCACAAGAACATTTGCACTAGACTGTTAATTGCAGCTCAATTTATAATTGCCAAACTGTGGAAAAGACCTAAATGACCACCAATCCAGAAATAGATTAATAAGCTGTGGTATATGTATAACATGGAATACTATTCAGCCACTAAAAAGATGGAGACTTTACATCTTTTGTATTAACCTGGATGGAGTTGAAACACCTTCTTAGTAAAGCATCACAAGAATGGAGAAGCAAGAATCCAATGTACTCAATTCTGATATGAGGAACATGGTGGAGGGTGGGGGAATGAAGGAGTGCAGAGAGGGAAGGAGGGAAGGGGTGGGGGGTCACGATGTGTGACACACCTCTTGGAGGTGGGAATTATAAGAGGGAATTTACCTAACAAATTCAGTCAATGTAACCTGGTTCTCTGTACCCTCAATGCATCCTCAACAATCAAAAACAAAACCAAAACAAAACAAAATACATTTTTGGCACTTCCTACTTTCTACACTACAAGATGCCCCCAGCTCATCTTGTATATTTCCTGCCCCAGCCCTAGGACCAGCTGTTTATCCAAGGATCTTGAGTTCCTCTTATTGGAGAACAGTATTAACAACAAAAGTTTAAAAGCTGGAGGTGCTCGCTGCTACTGGTGCATTATTGTGTCCAGGCTCTCTTAGCTGATAGTGAGATACTTTTGTGTATACTAACCCATGTATCTACAAATGCTTACATATGCAACTATCTGTTATCTATATGAAGCTAAACAGGAGTTTATATTGATGTTTCCAACTCTATTACCATAAGGATCATTTTCACCACCTTCCTAAGTCTTTTAATTTCACAATGTTTATAGATCTTTTAAAATGGGTTGGGCAGGATTGATGTCCCTTCTTTATTTTACAAATAAAAAAGAAAAAATGGAAGCAAAAGAAAAGTGCTATTTATAAGAAGTCTCAGCATTTGGAGTATGTCAACTTTTTTGTGGGGGGGGAAACCAAATAAGTCTTTGTTTTCTTAAGATTCTGAGACTTTCAGTTAGAAAATTTTGATTTATTATCACCCTTAAATTTCTTTGTCTCCATCATCTCTTTTTCCATATACATCTTTCGTCTCCTTTTGCTTGGCCAAGTATTTCTTGCCATTATCTTTCAAATTTGGCTTCTTTTTATATGCAGACACTTAACATCCTTTTATTTTTGTATTTCTCATTTTACAGAGTTTGTTTATTAATTTTGCTGTATAACTTTTGTCATTGCCTTTGGCAAAAAGCAATAGAATTTCAAAAAATCTGAACAAATAAGACATTAATTCCTAAAATGTTCATGGGCCAATGAGATGTAATCTTGAAAAGTTATTTATTTATTTAAAAAATTTTTTAGCTGATTCACATGGAAGGACTAATAAGGAAGATCTTTAGAAAGTGAATCAAGGTCTAGAAGTGAATCAAGAAGAAAAGGAACACATTTTTTATACTGAAAGAAGCCATGATTTTTTGTTTCCAGATACACTTTATGAGTATATGATCATATGACTAGGAAGGTGAAAATACCAGGGGCAGCCATCTTTGTTTGGGATTTGATATTGTTCAGAGACTGTTGAGAGCATCCAATACAATCCTGTTAGAGTCTGAGGATCATACACCTTTACTGTGCAATAGAACTATAGGAAAAATTATGAGAAATCAATTGAGCTGTTTGCTAATTTCAATACTTTGGATAGATACAATTTTGCTACAGTTAATTTTGCAAAACAAGATGGAAGACAAGATAAAATGCCTGGAAAGTTTATGAAATACAATAACTTTTAACTTTTGGAAGCATATAATTTTGAACTTACATTACTAAAACTTCAAAGTCCAGCTTAGGTCCTAGTCAGGACTGTTTGGTGGTTTCCATGTGTCACCGTCCACTTTCCGTGGCTGCGAGCTTAAAGGTCGCATTATTGCTTGTCTCTGTGATTGAGTCAAATGTCCGTCCACAGCTTCTCAGCTCAGCACTGTCTGGATTCTTGGAGGAAGATGCCAATTCATTCCTCTGAGTAAAGATTACATGGAAAGTATAAACAATTACACATTTTCCAATAGAAACTGACCCTCATCTTCTTTAATGATGACAAATGCTGGGATAATAGTGCTGTCTGGACCATCACCTATTCTTAGGTATTTCCAGCTATTGTTGTCTTCCAACAATTTATT
>CAUYRH010046157.1:0-20791 GCA_963574655.1 Perodicticus potto
TATGCATGGAAATACGCTCATTCCATATTGTAAAGTAAAACATAACGGGTTACAAAGCAGCATATTTAGTATCAGCTCACATATGTAGGTTAAAATTCCAAATTGTGTGTGTGTGTGCATGTGTGTATACATACATACATACACATAACATATATCATAAACTTAACCATGCTTATTTCTGTGTGTTTTGAAATTTTTTTTTCTTTCTTTTTTTATTTTTTTGCTTTTTGCTTATATGTATTTTTAAATGAACTTGTGTCTCACACACACAAAATTAATTAAGTTTTTTTTAATAAGTAAGAGTCAATGAAATAATTTGCAACCAGCTATAAAGGGCAATGGGGGCACCTAAACTTTTAAATGAAAAAACTACAAAAAAGAAAAGAAATGTAAACTCCAAATTACCTCTGGTTCTTATAGCTAGAGGAATAAACTGGCAATTATTACAGATAAAAAAAAAAAAAAGAAAAGAAACTAGAATATGGTGTGCATTGAGTCTGTCTGTTTTGCAAGTGTGAAGGTCCCTTCTTTTAGCAGGAAACTTTCAGTCATATAGCAACTGAGTCAGTCCTATGGCATAAGCCAAGCACAGCAATTGGCCGATGGGATACCACTTCATTACAAAAGAAAGGGTTCCTCTTCTACATATGATGAAGATTACACCAACACAACTGCCTTCTTCTTCTTATATCAAAACAAAGCAAAAAAATTTAACACAGATAATCACTTCACCACATATACCATTGGATTTATTGATAAGTATTCTGGCAAGAGGCCATACCAATTGTATCAGGGGAGATCCAGATGCCAATTTGCAAAAATTATCCACACGACAGAAGATCAGCAAAACTGAGAGACCAAAGGAAAACCACAGGACAAAGATTCTAGGTTCCTTGACAGAAACACAGTCCTCATTTTGCCTAATAATACAAATTTCAGCTAGCACAATTTACATAAATAGTATCAGTCACCCCAACAACATGGTTCAAATTTCAGTTACCAAGCTCTATTAACTATAAGTAACTATATAATGTGCAAATTTCACCGCTAGCTCTTCACTTCAAAAACTACTATGAACATCAGATGCACATCATGATCAGTGACCAATCATCTTATTTCTTTCAAAGTTTGTGAGGGATGTGTCACTGTGCACAGACAACAAAGGATGTGGCTGTGTTGCCTTTTTGTCTACAAATGATGAATCTACATGACATTTGACAAAAATTGAACTGGCCAAACAAAGATGAAAGTGAAGCAAATGAAAAACTGATAATGCTGGAAGTAAAATTCAAGTAAAAGATAAGCAAAATTATAGAAAAAAATAGGTGACCCTGGGAATGCTTAATACTGCCCCACTCAAGACTCTAGGTGTACATCCAAAGGAACTTAGTGAAGATGACCTGATCAAGAAATGGAGCTGTGACAAAAAAGATGAAAATGTCCAGAAGGAAATGATATTGGCAAAAATTTCATGCTAAACACAAGGTGCTATTTGACAATATTGAAATAGCAAAGGATAAAATGTTGAAAGCTAATCCAAAATTACAAAGGAGTATGGAGATTAACCATGTCATGGAATATATTCTCACTCCCTTTTATAAGTTATACGTAGAGAAGGAGGCAAGCAGCATTCAAATTCCTCATAAGTTAATTGACAAAGAAATAAAATAATTTTTAGGATTTTAATGCTTCAAATTAGTACACTAAATAAATACTAGTTTTAATTATTTTTTCTTAGTTTCACTATATATTTATAAGTAATGGTAAAAGATCTTTTACTGTTTTGATAAAAATGTTTAAAGGTCACAGAACAAGGAAAATTTTTGCTTAAGACCACTTTTCATAGTTTCAGCTTACATGATCATTTTACAGTCCAACACTACCATGCAAAGTATAAACTGTCTATATACTGTAAGGTAAAGAAAGAGATAAAGGAAAAACCCAGAAGAGTTATGTTACAATATTACAACTAAATATTAATTTTTTCCTTCTCTATCATCTTTCCAAGCCACTAAATGTAAGCAAGGATGAAAGAGAAATGCCAATTACCAAGAATTAAAAATTAAAAATTTATAGTCCTTATTTTTAATATTGTATCTTAAAATCTATATGTCATAAAAGTAGAGACAAAATGTGTTTTTATTCAATTTATGTATAGACTAGCTTTTTGTCTTTTTGAGACAGTCTCACTTTGTTGCCCTGGGTAGAGTACCGTGGCATCATAGTTCACAGCAACCTCAAACTCTTGGGTACAAGTGATCCTCTTGCCTTAGCCTCCCAAGTAGCTGGGACTACAAGCACCTGCCACAACATCCAGCTAATTTTTAGACACGGGGTCTCACTCTTGCTCAGGCTGGTCTCAAACTCCCGAGCTCAAGCAATCCTCCCACCTTGGCCTCCCAGAGTGCTGGGATTACAGGTGTGAGCCACCACAAGGCCTCAAATACACATTTCCTAAACCACAGTTAGGTTTTCTATTGTTGGCAGCCCAAAGCATTCCATGGATTATCCATTCTTATTTTAGACTAATAAAATGTAAATATAGTCAAGGACTAAGAAAACCAAAAACACTACAACTTATTGAGGTAGAATACCAAGGTGATAAAATTTTCTTGCTTTAAATTTCAATTCTACTCCTGCTGTGACAGTGTTTGTACAATTACTTTAAAAGAACAAAGAACAAGAAATATCAATGCAAAAACAAAATTCTAAATTTACCTACTTTTATCAGACTGCAAAATATAGGCATACCTTGGAGACAGCTCAGGTTCCCTTTCAAAGCACCACAATAAAGTGAGTCAAACAGTGGCTTCTGAGTGCATATAAAAGTTATGTTTACACTAACTGTACTCCACTAAGCATGCAATAGCATTTTGTCTAAAAAATGACATACCTTTATTTAAAAATACTATACTGCTAAACAATGCTAACATCACGTGAGCCTTCAGCAAATCATAGTCCTTTGCCAGGTGAAGGGCCTTGCCTCCAGGCTGATGGCTGCTGATGGATCAAGGTGCTGCTTGCTGAAGATTGGGGCAATTGTAGCTATTCCTTAAAATACTTCTTTTTTCCAAAGATTCCCCTTTAGCATGTGATGCCATTTGATAGCATTTTATGCGCAGTAGAACTTCTTTCAAAATTGGCATCAATCGTCTCAAAACCTGCCACTGCTTCATCACATACGTTGATAAAACATTCTAATTCTCCATTGGCATTTCAATGATGCTTGTGGTATCTTCTTTAGGAGTCAATTCCAAGAAACCACTTTCTTGGCTCATCCACAAGAACTAACTTCTCATCCATTCAACAATTATCACAAGATTGTTGGCTGGATGGGGTGGCTCATGCTTATAATCTCAGCACTCTGGGAGACCGAGGCAGGCAGATTCCTTGAACTCTTGAGTTCGAGACCAGCCTGAGCAAGAGCAAGAACCTCTTTCTAAAAATAACCAGTGCGTTGTGGCAGGTACATGTAGTCCCAGATACCCAGGAGGCTCAGGTAATAGGATTACTTGAGCCCAAGAGTTTGAGGTTGCTGTAAGCAACAATGCCAGAGCACTCTACCCAGGACAACAAAGTGAGACCCTGTCCCAAAAAAAGAAAAAAAGACTACAGCAATTCAAGTCATATCTTTAGGCTTCAGTTCTAATTCTACCTTTGCTATTTCTACCACACCTGCAGTGACTTTGTTCACTCAAGTCTTGAGCCCGCAAAGTCAACAACAAAATCCACATTTATTAAATTTATATGAATGATGATATTTTGAGCTCCTTCCATGAATCACAAAAATTCTTAATGGCATTTAGAATGCTGAATCCTCTCCAGGAGTTTTTCAATTTACTTTGCTCAATCCATTAGAGGAATCACTGTCATTGGCAGCTATCACCTTACAAAATGTATCTCTTAAATAATAGTACCTAAAAGCCTATATTACTCTGTGATCTGTGGACTGTAGAATGGTTGTTGTGTTCACAGGCATGAAAATATTAATTTCCTTATATGTCTCCCTCAGAGCTCTTGGGACTATGTTCATTGTCAATGAACAGTAATATTTTGAAAGGAATTTTTTTTCTAAGCAGTAGATCTAAACAATGAACTTAAAATATTCACAATTCCAAGCTATGAACAGATGTGCTATCATCCAGGCTTGACTGTTCCATTTATAGAGCACAGAAAAAAAAGATTTAGCATGATTATAAAGGGCCATAGCAGCCCTGGAATAATAAATGAACCCTGGCTTCAATTTAACACACTGACTGCCATAGTAGAAAAAATTTTTTTCCTTGGGGCCACAGTATTTTATTAGATCTAGATAGGTCAAGAGATGTGTGAGATATGCTTCACAATGCCCCAGGTTCAAAACTAGCGTAGGTTAAATATCATTCACAGGGAAGTCACCAGTTACCTAACCCCCTGTCCTTTGAAGCCAGGCATTGACTTCTCTTCTCTAGCCATAAAAATTCTAGATAGCATCTTCTTCTAATAGAAGGCTCTTTCATCTATATTGGAAATCTAATGTTTGGGGTAGTCACCCTCATCAGTTATCTTACCTACATCTTCTGGATAACTTGCTGCAGTTTCTTTATGAGCACTTCTGTTTCACCTTGCATTTTTTATGTTATGGAGATAACTTCCTTTGTTAAACCTCATAAAGTAGCTCTGCTAGCTTCCAATTTTTCCTATGAAGCTTCCTCACCTCTCTAGGCCTTATAGCAATGAAGATAATAAGGGCTTTGTTCTGGATTAGACTTTGGCATAAGAGAAGTGTTGTGGCTGATTTCATCCTCTATTCACATGGCTCAAACTTTTTCTACATCAGCAATAAAGCTGTTTCACTTTCTTAACATTTGTGTGTTCACTGGAGTAGCATTTGCAATTTACTTCAAGAACTTGTCCTTTGCATTCACAATCTGACTAATAATTTGGCACAAGAGGCCTAGCTTTCAGCCTGTCTTTGCTTTTGACATGCCTTCCTAACTAACCTTCAGAATGTCTAACTTTTGACTTGAAGTGAGAGACCTGCAACTCTTCCTTTTACTTGAATAGTTAGAAGCCATTGAAATCAACTAATTTCAAATTGTTGTGTCTCAGGGAACAGGGAGGTCAGAGGAACAGGAAAGAGACTGAGGATTGGCTGGTCAGTGGAACAGATCACACACATTTATCAATTAAATTCACTGTCTTTACCCAGGCAGGGTTTGCGCATTGGAGCCTTAAAACATTTATAATAGTAACATCAAAGATCTCTGATTACAGATCACCAAAACAGACGTAATGAAAAAGTTTGAAATATCGTGAGAATTACCAAAATACGACACAGAGACACAAAGTGAGCATAATGATATTTGGAAAATGGCACCAACAGACTTAATCAACACAAGGTACAAACAAACCTTCAATTCATTAAAAAAAAGATTATCTGCAACACACAATAAAGTGAAGTACAGTAAGAACATCCCATATTGACTGTTAGGTCTGGCAGAGGGTAAACAGATGGCAAGGAAGTGACTATGGGCAGAGAACAGGAACTGAATTATAGCTGGGAACCAAACTGTGGGTAGGAAAATACACAGTAGGAGTTCCTGGTAACCTTTAACTGACCTAGGCTCATGACCATCTAAGTAGCACAGCATGGGTGGAGTCTTCAGGAAAGAGTCTGAAGACACATGTATAGAAAGGGAAACTGTTATATAATCAATGAGCTATGTAACCTGTTATGGAATCTATTATAAAACCTCAACCTGTCAATCACCACAAAATGTGGTAAACAACCACCAGTCCTGCCAGAAGAAAGGCAGGAAAAACTAGTGAGCACATAAAAGCAAAATGTGCTTAGACTTGGATGTCTTTCTCCACTTGTAGAGACTGACCCGTTCCTCCCTGGGACGTATTTTCACTTTGGTCATTCTGTGTAGCTTCCTTCTTCACTTTCACTTTGTATAGCTTCTTTCTTTTTCTATAATAAACTGTCTAGTGCGATTGCTCTGTATCTGTGATCCCTCCATGATGGCTCAACTCAGTTCCAGGACTTATTCTTGACACGAGAAACCAGGGGACCAAAGAACATCCAGATGGACCTAACACTGACCAATTTTACTGGACACATATTTTAAGACATTTATCTCCTTCAAAAATGAGTAACAAAAACATTCAAAGATCAAAATGACAACTAAACAAAGGTAGTGTGTGTGCCTCCTCCACGGAGAATAAGCAGATTCTCATATTTTGAACAGATCATCTGGAAAAGAACAGTAGAATTCACCAGGGAATCGAGAGGAAGCATCAAAAGTGGGTAAGAAGAGGGTTCAGGGCAACTTGCCCAGCCAAGGGCTGGCTAGCAGCCAGGAGAAGCTCCTGGATATGATGAAACGCTACAAGAAAAGCCTCCGGAGCTCTATTCTCCACATGAACTTTCATGATCTTGGCTTACCAGAGAACCCTCTGACCCACACAGATCTCGGGCCTCACAAAGGGGGCTGCTCAGAGATTGTACAGAGATGTTGTTCCAGAAAGGGAATCCATGTGGAATCCCATAAACATCTGAGCCTACAGCAGTTTGAGCCAGGCACCAATCTGAGTGCTTGCATACCAAGGAACCACGAGTACACCTGCTGCCACTGCATAGCTCAGAGGAATGACAGAGGAGCCCATGTGCTCTGATGCACAAATGGGAAGATCTCAACTACTGTATAGCATTTTCCACAGTTTCCGCCCACATTGCCTGCCTGTGTGGAGGCTCAGGTCCAAGGCACTATTTTGAGCTTCCAACAATAGACTGTACTCCCCACCCCCCAGACTGGGTTTGAGCTTGAGGTAATGTTACCTCCACCTGGCTGGGAAAGAGCAGAAAAACCAGGCTTTCCAGCACACATCTGACACAGTGACCAATGCTACAGGAATGAGACTTAAGCAAACTATACTCCCCACAGTTTCCCGCCAGTATAGCCTACCTGAGAAGAGGCCTGCCCTTTAGCATGGTCTAAAGCCTGGACTGCACTCCACCATCAAGATGAATTCAGAATGACATGGCCTCACCCAGGTGAAGTAGAGCCTAGGCTCTCCTACCTACTACTAGGACACTTCCCACTACCCTGCTACAAATACAGCAAGACAAAGATGCAAGTGAACAGCGCCCCACCCAGTGTCTTGCAGATAAAGATGCAAGTGAACAGTGCTCCACCCAGCCTCTTGCCCACATTGTTGGCCTTGAAGAGGCCCCAGCCTTTCAAGTCACAGGCCCAAGGCACCACTTTGGGAGTTCAAAGCTGAGGAACCAGGAAGGGACACAGAGATACGGACCTCCCCTCCTCCAACCACCCAATGCTGTGGACACCGCTGCCTCTGCTCCCAAGTATCAGATTTTGGTGCAGGTGAGCTGCATCACCATCAGTTCTAGCTTGTGTGGGAGGGGGAGCACACCCCATTAGTACTCTGCCTCCGCATCCAGTGTCTACATGGTGGATGCAGCTCATTTCCATCCCTTCATGGACAGGCAATATTTTTGCAGCTGTCCCAACCAGGAATCTCATCCCCTGGGTCTTACCCTCAAGTTTCTGTCCCACAGTAGCCTTGGAAGACTGGTGAGTCCAGGGGGAACTGTAGGTCTCTGATTTTAGGCATTCAGGATGGGCCACTGCTAGTCAAGAAGAGAATGCAGAATGTGAGAGGATCCTTTAGGGCAAAGAGGACCAGGACCGTACCATTTGGACCTTTCTTCTCTTTCTTCTCTCCCCTGCCCACTACTGTCAAGGGAGCTGTGGCTGATTCCTCTCAGGACCAGTAGGGGTTCCACAGGGGATGAATGAATCATGGTAGCTGGGAATAGCTGCCCTGGCTCTGACAGAAAGCCTCGCATATCTAGGCTTTCATTGAGCTTTGGGCTCACTCAAAATAGTACTAGCAAACAGAATCCAACAGCTCTACACAAAAATAATTCACCACAATCAAGTGGGTTTCATCCAGGCATGAAAGGATGGTTAAATATACTCAAATCAATAAATATGATCTGCCACACTAAAAATAATTAAAAGAAAACAAAAATTTCTTTTGCACCTCGACACAGAAAAAAAGCTTTTGATAAAATTCAACACCCCTTCATGATAAAAATTCTTGACAAAGTACAGAAAGAATATACCTCAAAATAATAAAAGCCATATATGAAAAAAAACACAGCTAACATCATCTTGATTGGAGTAAAGATAAAAGCATTCCCCCAAAGAAATGGAACAAGACAGGAATGCCACTTTCACCACTTTTCCTCACATAGTACTGAAATTCCTAGCCACGGCAACAGGACAAGAAAAAGAATATAAGAACATTCACATAGGAAAAGAAGTCAAACTATCCCTGTCAATAAGAGGATCTTATATCTGGAAAACCCTAAAGACTCCTCTAAAAGACTGCTAGAATTGATGAATTTAGTAGAATGTTAGTTTACAAAATTAAAGTAAATGAATCAGTAGCATTTCTATATCCTGATAACAGCCAAGCTAAGAATCAAATCAAGACCTCAATGTCAGCCTGAGACTCTGTCTCAAAAAAAAAAACTCAATGCCTTTACAATACCTACAAAGAAAATAAAATACCTAAGAAAATACTTAACCAAGAGGTGAAAGATCTCTACAAAGAGAACTATAAAACAATGATAAAAGTACTTAAGACATAAACAAATGGCAAAATATCTTATACTCATGGACTGGAAGAATAAACATTATCAAAATGTCTATACTGCCCAAAGTGATTTTTACATTCAATGCAATTTTCATCAAAATATAAACATCATTTTTCACACAAATTTTTTTAAAAACCCTAAATTTCACATGGAATCAAAAAAGAGCCCAACAAGCCAAAGCAATCCTAAGCAAAACAAACAAACATGGAGGCATCACATTACCTGATTTCAAATTACACTATAAGGCTATAGTAATCAAAACATAATGGTACTGGTGTAAAAGTATACACATAGGCTGGGTATGGTGGCTCATGTATGTAATCCTAGCACATTGGGAGACAAAGGTGGGAGGATCACTTGAGGTCAGGAGTTTAAGACTAGTCTGGGCAAGGACAAGACTGTCATTTCTAGAAAAAAATTAAAAAATTAGCTGGGCATGAGTCATTGCCTGTAGTCCCAGCTACTCAGGAGGCTAAGTCAAAAGGATCACTTGAGCCTAAAAGTTTGAGGGTGCCATGAGCTATGATGTCACTACACTCTAGCCTGGGTGACCAAGTGAGAAACTGTTCCCCCCCCACCCCCGAAAAAAAAAGTACACAAAGGGCTTGGCGCCTGTGACTCAATGGGCTAAGGTGCCAGCCACGTACACCTGAGCTGGCGGGTTCGAATCCAGCCCGGGCCCGCCAAACAACAATGACAGCTGCAACCAAGAAATGGCCGGGCGTTGTAGCAGGCGCCTGTAGTCCCAGCTACTTGGGAGGTGAAGGCAAGAGACTCGCTTGAGCCCAGGAATTGGAGGTTGCTGTGAGCTGTGATGCCACAGCACTCTATCCAGGGTGACAGCTTGAGGCTCTGTCTCAAAAAACAAAAACAAAAACAAAAAAAAGTAGACAAAGATCAGGAGAACAGAATAGAAAATTCAGAATAAAACCTCATACCTACACCTAACAGATCTCTGATAAAAGAGACAAAAACATAGAATAAGTTAAGAATGCCCTATTCAATAAATGGTATTGTCAAAATTGGAGAGCCACATGCGGAAGAATGAAACTGGATCCCTATCTCTCATCATAACCAAAAATTAAGTCATGATGAATTAAAGACTTAAATGTAAAGACCTTAAACCATAAGAAGTTCTAGAAGATGTACATGGCACACCTCCTGGGTCGGGGCACAACGATAACAGGAATTCTACCTAACAAACACAAACAATGGAACCTAATTGTTTGTAAACTCATATTAATCTGAAGAAAAATAATTTCTAGAAGAAAACAAGAAAAACTCTTCTTATCATTGGCCTATGCAAAGAATTTCTGACTAAGACCCCAAAAGCAAATACAACTAAAACAAAAATAAATGGTTCTTAATTAAGCTAAAAAGTTTCTGCACACCAAGAGAAATAACCAAAAGAATAAACAGATAACACACAGAATGAAAGGAAATATTTGCAAACTATACATTCAATAAAGGATTAATAACCAGATCCACAGGGAACTCAAACAAAGCAGCAAGCAAAAAAGAAAAGAAAAGAAACATTAAAAAGTAGGCAAATACAGCAAAAGACATTTTTAAAAATGGCAAAAAAAATATGAAAATACTCAGCCATCAGTCATTACCAGGGAAATGCAAATTAAAAGCACAATGAAGTATCACCTTACCCCTCTCAGCATGGCCATTTTAAAAAGTCAAAACACCAGATGTTGATGCAGATGCAGTAAAAAGGGAAGGCTTAAACATACACACTTGTCTCACAACCCTCCTTCTCCACTACAAGATTCCACCCAGAGTAACTAACTTAGGTAGCAAGTTTCTTGCTGAGTGACTTTTTAAATGATGGCCACGATGGCAAAGACTGTGGCATCTACAATTAAGTCGATGGTAACAAAGCACTGGAACATCCATTATCACTTCTGTTTCCCATAATAGCCCTCTTAAAGGAACAGAATATCGTGGTTTACATTTAAAAATAAAGACAAGGAGGTATCACAGGTTAAATTATTCACTGAATTCACAGAAATAATGGACTAACAGTTCACAAGATTACCCTGCAACAATATCGTCTTTTGAACCCATGTCTCTCACTCTTTCCACTTGCTCCACGGCAAAACTTCTCAGAAGAGTTATTTCCACCCTTGCCTCCCTGATCATCCCATTCCATGCTCCTCAATAACCCACTATGTCACAGAAACTATCCCTGTCCAGATCCACAGTCTCCAGGTGCTAAATCCAATGGTTAGTTCTCTGACCTCTTGGCTGTCTTCTTAGCAGCATCTGACCCAGGTGGTGACTTTCTTTGAAATGCTCCTGCCTTGGCTTCCCATACACTCTTCCTAGTTGAGCCTCTGCCTCACTGGCTGTTCCTTTTTTTTCTCCTTTGTTGATTCCTCTTCCTCCCAACTTCTATATGTTTAAACAAGCCCAGGGTTCAGTTTTCAGACTTCTATCTATTCTCACTCCTTAGTGACCTCATCTAGCCACATGGATTTACATCCCTTTTGATGCTAATAATCTCCAAATGGGTATAACCATCCCAACCTGCCCATGAGCACAGAGTTGCTCACATAACCAGCTCCACAGTTAATACTTCTACTGCCATAGGAAGCTTTTTCTCAGAGATCCTTCTAACTGGTATGATGAGTGGTTGGCTGAAATGTTCAGAAATGAAAATTATCTGTGAAGCAGAAAATCATTCAGGAAAAAAAAATAAAAGATATTTAATTTTTTTTCTTTAAAACATAAAGGTTCATTTGTTAGTCAATCTTTTCTCATAAGACCAAATCCTATTCTTTTAATGTGGGCCCAAAGTTAAATGTCTGTATCAACTTTCTTGTATAAGCTGTAACACACTGAATTGTCCTAGGATCAAGTGTCAATTTACCTCAAATAAAACCAGATAAAAACATTAAAACATTCTGAATGCAGAATGCTTCTATATTTTTATGATTTTTCTCATCTTTTACAGTTGGTTTCCCCCTATTTAAATCTATAGCAGTTTTTTTTTTATAAACAACTCTGTTTTTTCAAGTTAGTTTTCAAATAGACCACTCTCTTACTGTTCAGACACTTAATTTTCATCCAGATAACTCTCTTTTTAAACTCAATACTCATCAGTTTACATGAGACATATTGAATTTGTAATAACAAATTAAATTCTGCTTCTTGGGTCTCAGGAAAGAAATACATAAATAAAAGGAAAAAAACTAATGATTAAAAACAAAGAACATAAAGAGATTTGGTGGCATATAATGCAAATGAAAAAAACAGTGGAAGGTGATACAACAAAAAGCATTCCATTAGCTTTGGGTGTTTTAGGGTATTGTTGACATCAAGTAACATGTTTTATGGTGAAAGTGAAAAGCATTGGTCAACCTGAGCCCATTAAGTAGAAACACGTTTAGAAAACTTCATTTCCACTACACCTAGCTCCTTCACCAGAAAGCCATACTTCCCCAGCTCTCTTCACTTTAGTAAATGTCAATACCTAATAGCTCAAGCTAAAACTTTTAATTTCTTTCTCTTCCATCCCAATCTCTAAGGCATCAATAATGTCTCTTTTTCTAGAAACCCTCAAAATACATCCTGGGTATAACCATGTCTCTCCACCTCTATCCCTATCACCCACAATCCAAGTAGCCATCATCTCCCACTTCCTAGTGACTCTCCCAACTTCTATTCTTGCCTCCCCACCTTTGATTTATCCTCCATATAGCAGCCCAAGAAAACTTTGCAAGATGTCAATGAGACAGCATTGCTAGCCCACTTTAAACACTTCAATGACTAACCACTATTCTTGAAATGAAATTGAAACTCCTTGCCATGATCCACCAGACCCTAAAGAAGCTAGCCCAAACCTGCTTCTTTACCTTCATCTCATGCAAAAACTGGCATCCAAAAGTGGGCAAAAGAATTTTTTCAAAGAAAATAAATGCCAAGAAACACACAAAAAATTGTTCAACATCACTATTTGCCTCTGTCCAAATCACCACTATTGAAAAGTCAAAAAACAGGAGTAGAGCACTGGCCCCATATGCCGGAGGTGCCGGGTTCAAACCCGGCCCTGGCCAAAAACAGCAAAAAAAAAAAAAAACCTAGAAAGTCAAAAAACAACAGAACTTAATGTGGATGTAGACAATAAGGTATGTTTACACATTGTTGGTAGAACTGCAAACTAGTACAATCTCCAGGGAAAACAGTATTAAAATTCCTAAAAGAGCTAAAAATAGATCTACCATTCAACCCAGAAATCCCATTATCAGGCATCTATGCAAAGGAAATCATTTTATCAAAAAGACACTGGTAAGTCAATGTTTATTTCTGCACAATTCACAATTGCAAAAATGTAAAGTCAATCTAAGTGGCCATCAACTCTAATGTTAATAAATATACTATAATCACGTACACACACACCATGGAGCACTACCCAGCCATAGAAAGGAATGAAATAATGTCATTTGCAGAAACATGCATGGAAGGGAAGAACATTATCATAAGTGAAGTATCTCAGGAATGCAAAAACAAACCCCATGTGGGCTGGGCATGTGGCTTATGCCTGTAATCCTAGCACTCTGGGAGGAAATGGCAGGAGACAGCCTTGAGCTCAGGAGTTCAAGACCAGCCTGAGCAAAAGCAAGAACCTCCCACCCTACCTCCACCAAAAAAATAGAAAAAAATAGCCTGGCATGGTAGCACACACATATAGTCCCAGCTACTTGAGAGGCTGAGGCAGAAGGATTGCTTGAGCCCAGGAGGTTGCTGTGACCTAGGCTGACACCACCACATTCTAGCCTGGGCAACACGGTGAGACTCTGTCACAAAAAAAATAAATAAATAACACAAATACCATATATTTTCAATAATAAGTGTGAGCTAAATGATGGCTACACATGGGCACAAAAAGACATAAAGAACATTAGAAGCTATGAAGGGGGAAAGATGGGAGGAGAGACAGGGATAAAACTTACCTATTGGGTACTATGAACACTCTCCTAGCGGCCACACTAAAAGACCTGACTTCAGCATTATAAAATGTATCCATGTAACAAAACCATTTTTACACTCTTAATATTTTAAAATAATAATTTAAAAAATAAAAATTAATTTCACTTGTTTCTTTTTACTTTTTAAAAATACAAGGTGTGACAATCAAGTTTATGAACTGGTCCTAGAAAAGGTGCTCCATACCTCTTTGCTGAATACGTAGTATCACTACAGTCACCTCTGAAGTACTCCTCTTGGGAAGTTGTGCACAGATGCCAGGGACTAGTCTACCCTTCAACGCAATTTTGGAACTATTTTTTTGGAACGGTCATTAGAACTGTTCATATTACCCTTGATGTCCCAAGTGCCATCAAAAGCTCTTCCTTTCAATATTTCCTTTACCTTCAGGTAAAGAAAAACTCACTGGGGGCCAGACCATGTGAGTAGGCAGGATGTTCCAATACAGTTACTTGTTTACTGGCCAAAAGCTCCCTCACAGACAATGCCGTGAGCCAACGCAAAAGCCATACCTTTCTCTTGCCGGCATTTTTAAATATTTTCCAAACTGTTTCTCGGTTGATGTTCACTTGTCTGCTATGCTCCTCATAGTCAGCTGATGATTGTGATACACAATTCAATGAATTTTTGCAATGTTTTCATCAGTCCTGCACATCACTGGCCACCCTGACCTCTCTTCATCAGTGATGCTTTCTCTGCCCTCAAAAAAATGTTTAATCCCTTTGTACCTTACTGATTTCCTCATGGCATTATCCCCATTAACTTAGACTAACATATTTCTGATTTTACTTCTACTCTTTCCAAGCTTACCAAGACTTTTAATGTTTGGTCATTTCTCTAATTCAAGCTCCAACACTCTGGCAACAGCACAAAAAAAAAAAAAAAAAAACACTCAATCATAACAAACACTGTAGGGAGACACTGATATGCCAAAATTATGAAACCTTACTAACTCTTTTGTACAGTACTGTCAATGTAAGCGGACTGTGGCAAATTCACAAACTTAATCATAGGACCTTATGTAAGTGCCAAAAAACTTTACGTATGTGGCATGCATTAAATTCTACAGGATCGTACTGTTCTCAAGCTTATACACCTAAATGCAGAGTAGAGATGTCATTACGATAAATTCATTATTAATATTCCAAACACCTCCTGACCTTTTCACTTGATTGTCTTCTTTTCTTTAGTTGAATGAAATCTGTTTCCACCCTTTCTGCCAGTTCTAGTTTCCTCTTGTTTCTTTTAAATGCAGCTAAACTGAATCCTATAAAAGAAACATTAAAAATATAATTTGAGAGATGTTACAGTAACAGGGCAAATGTGATATCCTAAAGAGCCTTCCCAGAACAAAATCCTTAAGGATGTTAAAACTAAGGATTAAAAAGTCTTTTCAATATAAACTGAGGTACTAAGGGAATAAGAGCAATAACCTAAGGTATAAAAATTAAGAAGATAAAACCCAGAGAAATAAATGAGTCCTGAAGGCAGACACTACCTAGGGAGTATCTGTCAACACATGCCACCTCCAAATGTGCTTTAAGAATCTCTGTGCACAAAGGACAGGAGATGAAACTTGAGGAAAAAAATCAATATGAGAAAACATATTGGAAATTATCCACAAAAAAAAAAAGAGAGGAAATTTCAAAAGTTGACACACCCAGTGAATGAAGAAAGAAAAAGACACTATTTACAAAGAAACAGAAAACTTACAAGTCTCAGCCTTGTCTCCAGATATAAAAGAAGAAAAGTCTTCCTAGAAAATTCATGATTAAAGAGGGCATTCAGATAAGTTAAGAGAAGAATGTGTATTAACTATGAGACCTAGAAAAAACAAGTGATTGCAGTGTGGCAGTGCCTGAAAAGGCCTCCAAACATACATGCAAATATTCCTAGAAAAACACACACACCTTAACTTACTCCGATCTCACAGAATTGCCATATTTCAATTCATATGTGCCCATAGTTTTAGAAAAATGCACAAAATAGCATTCACATGTGTTGAGACCACAGCTTCTGGCACCATGCTGCCTCTGCTCTGCTGGGTGCACCACGCCCTAGGCCCCATGGAGCCTCCCAGCGGCTCCCGCAGCTATTGCACCTGGCTATTGCACCTGGTTTTGCAGCCCAGCGCCCAGCCCTTCCAACTGCTCTGGGTGCGCACGGGGTCGGAGCAGCAGCTCGGCCTCCAGAGACATCCTGGAGCTGCAGAGCGCTGCACACCGATGGGGACAAAGCTTTTGTTAAATTTCTGAGTGATGAAATTAAGGAGGAAAAGAAAATCCAGAAGCTTAAATCCCTCCCCAAGATGTCTGGAGGTTAGGAGTTGGAAGTGAATTGGACAGAAGCAAAATCAGTGCAGAAAGTAGCTGGGGAAAAGATCACTGTCTCTTTCCACATTAATGACAGCATCCCACCAACATATGATGGTGAAGAGGGGCCCTCACAAGGGCAGAAGGTTGAAAATAGGAGCCTGAACTGACGTCAACTCCCAATATAGTGGTTGCAGTTATGAAGAACGATGGCAAGAAGGCCCTTTGCTGGACTGCCACTATCCAGACGACGATGATGGACAAGAGGAGGCTGAAAGTGACATTTTCTCTATCAGGGAAGTTAGCTGATTCCACCAGCGATTCTGAATGGGAAGGACACTAATTACACACTCAACCGGATTCCCTGGACTGAGCCTTGTATGACCATCTAATGGATTTCCTTGCGGACTCGGATGGACAACACTTCTGCAGATGACTTGGTAGAACTCAGCACAGCCCTGGAACACCATACATGACTTTTCTCAAAGACCTCAAAACTTTTGTCAAAAGCCAGTAGAGTAGAGGATACAGAGACACTGAAAGCCTTACTTTCATGGCAGGCTTTGGACAGTGAACAAATCCCAATCTACAGCCAGACACATGGCTTTGAAATGGTTATCATCATCCTACTATCATGGGGGAAAAAAAAAAATAGCAAATGTAAATTATTTCTTTTGCATTCACTTACTATTCATTTTTTCTGTACAAAACTAGATTTTTCTATAACATAATGACAGACAATAAAATTGGCCTATCTCCTTTTAAAAAATACACAAAATATCCCCAAGAATAAAAAGAATAGAATTCAGCCAAATATCAGAAAGCATAACCTGACCTGCAGAGACCTCAGATACTAGAATAATCAGGTACAGACTATAAGACATGTTTATGCACAAAGTAATAAAAGAAGATATCAAAAATATGATTAAGGCCTTAATATCAGGGTAGAGGTACTAACAGAATGATAAAAATGACCAGGCAGACTTGAAAAACAAATAGAATCCAATAAATTAATTAATTAATTTATCAAAAATTTTAAACTTGATATACAGATTTTAACAGCCAATCAGATTCAGGTGATAAGAACTGCTATTCATACTGAACAGGCGTTAGAAGTATTCGGATAATGGCACATTAACTTATTCAGGGTAATTCATCGAATATTACTAAAAATGTTGAGTGAGATTTTAAAAATACCACCTTAAAGTGATAAAAATCTTACAGGAAATGCCTGGGTAAACTCTGGGGGTAAACTGCGAACTAAAGGTATTGCTGCACTATGAGTTTTTGCCAACAGTAGCTCACTGTTGTGTTTTGTTTAGTGACATCAAGGAGTGCCATAAGCCTAGAGCCATGAAAGGTAGAGGCTTTTGTGGCAGACACTCCCACAACAAGCTGAGAATTTAAAGTACCTTCTCCAATAACGACAAGGAAAGTCTTGGAAATCAATAACAGAAGGAAAAGTGGAAAATACACAACTCTGTGAAAATTAAACAAAATACAGAAAGATCGAACAAAGGAAATTAGAAAATATAGACATGAATAAGAATGAACACACAAGATATCAAAACTTCTGAAGTGCAGCAAAAGCATAGTGAGAGTAAATTTTACAGCTATAAACACTTACATTAAAAAAGAAGAGGCTGGGCTGGGTACAGTGGCTCACACCTCAGGAGGCCAAGGCAGAAGGATTGCTTGAGCTCAGGAGTTTGAGACCAGCCTAAGCAAGAACAAGACTCCTATCTCTATCAAAAATGCAAAAATTAGCCAGACAATGTGGTAGACTGTGCGGAACAGGCTATGGGTAATAGGGCCCCCACAGCCTGGACTGATGTTCAGGAACAATCACCAGCTGCATCTCCTCCTTTAACAACATTCTTTCCACCTGCCAGAAGTCATGGAGCCCATACATACTTTTCTTGATATCCACAGGCACACAAATTTTCCTCTTTCAGGATGATCTCTACCCCATGTGCTAAGATTTAACCAACCTTGTTAAGACACTGTATAAATAAAGCTGTTAAAATAGTTCAGGTGCTGGCTGTAGTCATCAGCTGCATCAGTCCTTCCCACACCATCCTATCTCTTCTCGTCTTGTGTGTGTTTTGTTCTCATGTGTGTCCCTCTTCTTCATTTCTCACCTTTCCACTCAGGTCAACTCTCTCTTCTAGTGCCCAGTTAAGAGAGGAATTCTCCTCTCTTGTGCTGGTACGCGACCATCTCAGGATGCTGAGGCAGGAGGATCGCTTGAGGCCAGGAGTTTGAATTTGTTGTGAGCTAGGCTAACTCCAAGACACTCTGGCCTGAGGCAACACAGTGAGAGTCAGTCTCAAAAAAAAAGAAGAAGAAGAAGAAGAAGAAGAGGCCAGGCACACTGGCTTATGCCTAGAATCCCAGCACTCTGGGAAGGCAAGGCAGGAGAATTGCATGAGGCCAGTAGTTCAAGACCAGCCTGGGCAAAACAACAGATACTAGCTCTAAAAAAGAAAACTTTTAAAGGAAAATCTCAAATCAACAGCCTTCCTTTACAACTTAAGGATTTAGAAATAGAAGAGCAAACTAACCCCAAAAACTAGCACAACAAAAATACAGATCAGAATGAGGTAAATAGGAAATATAAAAACAACAGAGAAAAATCAATGAAACCAAAAAAGTTTGTTCTTCAGAAACAAAATTTAGGCCAGGCTCGGTGGCTCACATCTATAATCCTAGCACTATGGAAGGCCGAGGCAGGTGGATTGCCTGAGCTCACACATTCGAGACCGACTTGAGCCAGAGCAAGACCCCCACCTCTAAAAATAGCCACGCACTGTGGTGGGTGCCTGTAGTCCCAGCTACTTGGGAGGCTGAGGCAAGAGCCCAAAAGTTTGAGGTTGCTATGAGCTATAATGCCATGGCACCCTACCAAGGGCGACAAAATGAAACTCTGTCTCAAAAAAAAAAAAAAATGTATAAGGTGGTAAATTTTACGTTATGTGTATTTTACTACCACAATTTTTAAAAGAACTACAAAAAGCATATAGCCAAAAACTAGAAAGAATCTAGATGTCTTTCAATGATGTGGCTAAACAAACAGTAGAACAAACTTACTGTAGAAGAGTCTGGAATAAAAAGAAACAGATATCAAGAAACACAACCTGGATGAAATGCCAGAGAACTATATTGAATAAATTAAAGAGCCAGTTCCAAAAGGTTGCAGCATGTATGATACCATTTATATACCACTCTTGAAATACATAATTATATAAATGGAGAAAATATTAGGGGCTTCCAGGAGTTATGTTCCTTGAAGGTGCCTTCCCACGGCACACAAAGGTGGATGCTTCCAAAGCCCACAGGCTCTGAGCTACAATGTGGTCACCAAAGGTAGTGATGTTGCAAAGCCAGATGTATCAAAAGTACACATGGACAGATTTCGAAATATATTTTGCTGGCTAATAGAAAATATTAAATATGCTATGTTATGGAACTAATTATCTAAAAACTTACAAAAGATACTATAATATCTTTTGTTAAGTTTTTTAAGATACACTTAACAAAAAAATCATAATACGAGACACTAGAGGCTTGGTAGCCTAGCTGACCAGGAGATATTGTAGAGAGAGTGGTCTGGAGAGACAAAGTGCAATGATGCGTCCTATCTCATAAAGAAAAGGAAGCAGGAAGGCGAAGGCAAGATGGCCAACTGGAGCCAGCTTTCCACAGAGGCTCCCATCCAGAAGGACAGTTAAGGGACAGAAGATTAGCAAGAAAGCTGATGGTTCGGATCTGAGCCAAGAGAGAAGGTTGCAGAATGCACATCAACCCTGCTGAGGTAAGCTGTGATCCTAAGGATACAAACAAAAGGTATAAAATCCATCGCCAAGCAGACGAAGCTCCCCTCCCCCATGAGAACAAGCAATACTCCATACAACAAGTCAGCAGAGTTCAAATATCCTCCCATTTTATCCCACAGAAGAGACCCTCTAAAAAACTGGACCTCCTTCCCATACTAGGTTGCCATTGCACTCTCCTGCCAAGTATAAAACTGTAAAAACCTGTACATATTCTTTACCTGCAATTTTGAACTAACAGCACTCCCCTCCACGCTCACCCTGAGGTCTGGAAACCTGTCCCCCATGAAGTCCTGATTCGTGGCCATTTTCTCAAGGGGTGTGGATGGGGCATCGGCTATTCCTGATCTGTGCTGATTCTCCAGCACAGGAGAAAGGAGAGGATGGTCAACTGAGAGAGAACCGTACAGGAGAGGAGGTGCCACAAGGCACAGAGCAGCAGCCACAGAGGCAGGAACAATAGGGCTCACACCCCTGGGGATATTTTGAAAAGGACACTCCCAGTCTTTCTGGGCAACCAGAGGTAGCCAGGAATCTTCTCTAGTTGCAGCCACTGGAGGAACGGACCTGTGATGGAAATGCAGGCCCAGTGAGAAAGAGGTATGCCTGAGGCGGTAATGGCCTGAGCAGGGCCAGGGACTAGAATATCACGAGCAGAGACAGCAGACTCCCAGGGCAGGGCTGACACAGAGGACTGCTTCACTGAGTTTCAGACGCACCCGGTCCTCAGGGGACCATACCTAAGACAAAAGCAGGCAGGCAAAGACTGGAAATGACAGCTAAGTGTGAGCGCAGACTGCATCTGCTCAAACATAAACTGCAGCTGAGACTGGGCAGCAGCACAGACAGGGCTGAGTTGCAGCTCCTGTGAACTCAAACAGTGTATGATCTGCAGGGGAATATAGCCGAGATAGAAACAAATTCTGTGAAGTTGTTCTGTTCTGCCAGCAACATTAATCAGGGGCAGGGGTAGAAATGAC